>CABFWB010000781.1:198598-226221 GCA_902151455.1 Timema bartmani
AAAAACCGCGCCGCCTCCTTTCACAACATAAGACATTAGTTTCACATGCGCTAATTATGTAAATAGCTAGGCCTGTTCCTGTCAGACAATCAATTATGGAAATTATCTCCTACACACGAACCTTCTAATTTCTTCAACAACTAGCTTGAAAAATACGGTACTGTGTGTAGCTTAGCTCACAGAGTATATAAATCATTTGCAGGGGAGGGGTAGGAGGTAGGTCCCTTGCACCTGAATTGTAGGAGAGAACCCATTTATCACCAACGTGGTCATGCGGTAAGATGGATCACCCGGTTCGCGCTCATTCAACCGGGGACCTGGCCCAAAGTAGTGACTGAAATTGGCAGTTACCAAAGTTGTTTGGCTTGCGTGTCTGCTTTAATAAAAGTAAATTAAGGCGTGACTTTACATTCAGACACGAAATTCAAAGCAGTTTAAAAGAATTCTACACATGTAAATATTATAATATTTTGGTGGGAATAAACTTTTATAAGATACAAATAATTTTTGCAGGCAGCATTGAACAAATTTTACTATATTATTAGTGTTATTTTAAAGGTATTGATAATATCTATCAAAAGTGTTAGCTTCAAATAACATGACTTGCTTGACGTGTGAATACTTTAAAATAGATCTAGCCCACTTAGGTGGCCGCATGGTCTAAGGCGCTACTCTTGTAATAGACTAGACTGCTGATGACGGGGAGATCGAGGTTCGAATCTATGTCGGGTGTACTGAGGGTGGTTTTCCCAAACGGTTTTCCGCTCTCACTCCACGCAAATGTGGGTACACTTTTTATAAATATAACCCTCCTCATTTCTAAGACTAATAGCGTAGTTAGCGTAGCGTAGCATATAACCCGAACGGATAGTAAGACTAGGTGCAAAAAAAGTGGATCCAGTAACTTTTCAAGCAGTCAGATAAAGTTCTTCTTATAAAAATTGGATTATAAATTAAATTATTTACACAGTCCTGTACATTTTTATAAAAACACAAGTTTTGTATTTGTATATCTGGGGCGAGACTCCTTTTTTATCTCTCATACTCTCAATACACGTCTAACCTATTAAAATATTTACGCCAATGGGGCAAGGAATGAGGAAGGTGGTGTTTAGAGTAAGTGTAGCCTCATTTGCGTGAGGTATTGACGATCCCCCAACTAACTGCTGATTAGTCTGTCAAGTACCTGACGCCTTAAATTATGTGACCATCAATGTGAGTTTTGTGAATTATTTAATTATAAATAAGACACATTAATAGGACGCAACACAGTTTTAATTTAAAATATTCAAAATAAACGGAATAGATGGATACTTTTCAAATTATTCGGATACGAGAAACCTCCAGGACAAGTCACAGATACCTAGGTACTTTATATATTTTGTGGACAAAGTTAATTAAACTTGAGATAAAATGTGTCAACATTGACGTGGAGGGAGAGAGGCAAACCGCTAAGAGAAAAAAACACCACAGTACCCAAGGTAGGAATTCGTCACCGGTGAATGAGTCAAGACAAGACTGATGCCTTATATGGCGTTCCCCCTGGCTCGGGTAACATCTGGATAGTTGATTGCACGTGCAAGGTTGAGGAATACACATAGAATATATTTACCCAAATTACTGTGGAGAGTATGGGAAAAAACTAAGTGGCAAACACATACGTAAAGCCACCACCAGTACATTCAGTTGGGTTTCGAGACCCTGGCATCTCCGTCAACGGTAACCAAATGCAATGCGAGCCTAACCCCTAGGACCTATTTAACACCATTGTGTATGGATTCCTTTTGAAAATAAATAAAAATTTATTTTGAAATTTGACAGTTGTTATTTTAAAGCTGTACGTCTTTAGGGCTGATTTAAAACTAACCAGAATATTACTTGTCCCACTCATGATTTCTGATCAGATTTTCCTCCTTTTTTTAATAGTGAATATTCACGTACAGTAAATACATTATTTTCCTTACGCAGAAACTCCCGGAGAACACAGACTATGTTGGGAATTCACCTCGTCACTGGAATTGCCGCAAGGCCGAGGAAATGACCAAGCATTACTCTCTCTCTTTGCCGGCTGCTGCAATCATCATCGGCCGGACGAGGTTTCGAATGGTCTCAACTAGTAGATTCCTTTACCGGTGGTTTCTACAAGCTGCGAGAAATATTATACTCTCAAATGAGCATGAATAGTGTGACAGTAACAATCTGGGTTTGATTCCAGCCAATATCAATGGTGGTCTCTAAATACTGCAAGCTTATTATCACATGAGCATGAATAGTGTGACACTGGCAATAAGGGTTCAATTCCACCGAGTGGTACGATAGTTTTTATCAATCCTTCCTCCAAGCGAATCTGGTGTCTATTTCCAAATGCTTTCTCACTCTACCTTCACGCAAATGCTGGTACACTCTCTTTAAATAAATACACAGTTGAAAGGAAAAAATTACACTGAACAAATCTACCAGTAGCAACGATGAATGAATATAATAATGTATTTGTATGGTTGACAAAACGTATTAAAATCTTCCTTCCAACTAAAATGGAATCGCCGTAGGAAGTTTTTTGTTTGACATTTTGTAAAATATCTTAAGGCTACTCTCATGTTTTCAATATTCAAGCCATGTGTTCTGCAACTATCAATACAATTATGTGGTCACATTTTACCAATACTGAGATAAAAATATTATATTATATTATCCTATAAACCTAACTTTCCGCTGCGATCCCATTATGGAAACTGATATTATCCCATTTTCATAAGAAGGGCCTTGTCTGACAGCTAGAAAATTTACAATATCTACTTTAACGTATTCTTGCATCACATTCATACGATCTGCACTTTTAATTCTAGATATATTTTACCTAAGCCTATAATATACAATTAATAAAATAAGAAAATATCCATTTTGGCCCAGATTTAAAAAAAACACTAAAATGTCCCTTCCTACTAAAATTGGAATATAGCAAAGTGATTTTTACTTTCTCGCTATCTTACAGGTAGAGAAAGTATTGTGATCGTCAAAAAAATCTAACTCGAGATTTTGATGAATCTCGACGTTTCATGACCCCCGAATCCGAAAAAGTGGTTTTTGAATTTCCGTCTGTCTGTTTGTACCTCCAACTAGAGCCTAAATTATTTTACCAATTGGGCTAAAACTTGATATCTAGGGTTTTCATAGGGTTGCCTCGAGAGATTTTTGGAATTGGATATCTAACCCTAAAATTAAGGGTAGTTTACTGAAGGTCAAAAAGAGAAAAAGTCAATTTTCTCAAAATTGGCTCTAACGATTTTGATTAAATTTAATTTCTAAACATTTATAAATAATCCAAATAAAATGGCTACCCTCAATATTTCGGGAAAATGACTAAAGGCTCCGGTCTGATATGTAAATTATAATTTTTTTATCATATCTCCGAAACTATTTGAGATATGAAGTTACTTATCACCACAAATATGTAGATCTATTTATAAAACAAATATTTTATACGAAGCATTTTTTATAAAACCAATAACTTTCAAGCTATACGCAAATATTTATATTTTTTTTACTTTTCGAACACAAAAGGTAAAGTATTGCGACCGTAGAAAAAAATCTAACCTGAAAAATTAATGTTGATGGATGTCGACGTCTCATGATCCCCTGAACCCTAAAAAGTGTTTTTTGCAATGCCGTCTGTCTGTGTGTCTGCTGTTTAAACTTAAAACTAAGAGTAGTTGAATAAAGGGCGAAAAGAGAAAAAATCGATTTTCTCAAAATTGGCTCTAACGATTTTGATTAAAACTCGTATCTTGGTGTATATTAAGATTATAAATAGACTGGAAATTTTCATTTTCCCATAAAAATGACTTTCAGGGTACTTTACAGAAGCGGAAATCTCCATATCTCCGTAGCTATTTGAGATACTAAATAACTTATCAATGCAAAATTGTAGTATTATTAAAAACAACAAACTTTTATGTGAAATATATTTTTATAAAAGCAACAGTTTCTGAGATATTGGCAAATATATTAATACAATTTTGTGAGCTTTAGTTGTAAACATATACTACTTAAGTTTTAACGCAATAATTATCCAATGCCATAGAGTAATTAAATATAAGTAAGTCTCTCAAAATGTTTATGTTATTTTTCCTTAAACCTTTAGGAGAAATGTTTGTACAACAATGATCTATCTCCATTTTAGACTCGCTAGTCAATATTTACATTTTTTTATTGGTCAAAATTTATAAATGAGGAATTTAATAGCAATGCGATGACATAAAGATGTGCAACACCTAATAAAATATCGAAATTTTAATACGAAGTGTTGATCCTTGTAGAGCCAATATTGATCTTTTTTATTGGTCCAAACATACAAATGAGGACATTAATTCTTTAAAGATAAAATTATAAAATTTAAAACCGGGACTCAAAAAATGTTTTACACAAATATAGTGCAATTTATGCTTGTGTTTGCTAGTGTAGTTCGGTTCACATATGTTACGAGTTTTGAGTAAATATCTCCATTTTTAACAATAGAGCGAGAAAGTCCGTGCGGAGCTCAGGACCATTTCTTTTTTAAATTCGATATCTACATTTTGAATGCCATTACACAAAAATATTAAAATATCTATAAAATATCAATCAAGATAACATTACCAACTTGATTGGTTTATTTACACAGCTATAACTTCGTTCTATTTGTGGCCTTTTGGAAATTATTTGTTGGCAATATGAAATCCTAAGATCATGTGTTACAATCTTGACAAGTTATTTTCAAACAAGTTTGTTATTTTTTTTTTAAATATAACAAAAAGCAATAGTTTAATTTGGTCGGTGAGAGATGGAATCACCTTAACCAAGGAGAGAAACAAAGAGAGATAGAGAGATATTAAGCAATAAGCGATATTAGCAGCAGGAGTAGCAAGTGTCCAACCTTGAAGCTGAAGCCGAGTCAAGCCTGCTGGTGGCTGCCTCCGAATAGCTCGGTAGTTTTTTTTTTATCTGAGTAGGAGCATCTCTTTCCACACAGCATCCGTCTGTGAACGGCTGGTCCAGACCGGTCTTATATTACATATCAGGCTATCCCTATCCATCGCAACGGCCCTCTCTCTTTCCTCGGGTAGTCTTGGACGAAGACGTGTCTCGCAGTCGCTTGTATCTGGTATGCAAAGTTGCACCCGGAGCCTGCCAGCATCTGCAATTTCACAACCGCAGTGGCATACATAACCGGATAAAATCTAGCTTCATCTTTACAGGGACCGTTTGTTTTTTGTGGGTTTTTTTTCAGTGAAAGCCAGGCTTTAGTTTTTATTGTAGGCCGTGTGCGTAACACCGAGTCGACTTATTCTGAAACTGAAAAGCACGTGTGCTTTCTTGATAAACACTTAATTTTTAGCCAAGCAATAACTTTTTATTCAAACACTAGCTGTAAAATAAGAGCATAACAGAGACATAATAACGTGGATGAGTTCGGAACCAATCAAAATATTCCGGCATGATTTTAAATGGATTCAGCTATATCTGCTTTGCACCCCGTCGATCTGCTTGTAAAATCTGATTCACACGCTCGCCGAAAATAGAGAACGAAATCATCTTGAGTGAAGCAGCAATTAACTCACTAGCAGAAATGTATATTGCTTTGCAACGCAAATTAGAACCGGCTGATTAACAACTTTATTGATTTTTTAGTGGATAAATAGCTCTCTAATATTAATGTAACGATGGATGTTTTGAAATTATTGTGTTGTGTAAGGAAACAAATCAACACCTAACAAAAACAATACACACACTTTCCGTTTAACGAGTTATATATAAACATTTCACATCAGTAGTGGCAGCTGTCTACTTGTATTTCACTTTTCAGTTAAATGCAAGCTGATTAAGTCAATGATTTTTGAAATTTTATTGAGTCTTCCAAGCAGATATTGTCACTCAAAACCAAGAAAGTTTAAACAATTTCAAGTCGCACCGAACAGATAACACAAATCATGCGGATATCGAATGATTTGTTAAAAGTTCATCACGTGATTATAATTCTGATCTAACCTTGTTTTTAGGTGAACTTGTGAATCCATATTAGATCCTGATTCACACGTTCACCTAAGCTTGAAAACGAAACAGACAATTTTTTCTGCTTGATTTGTGTGATCGGAAAAACGTACGTTGATCCTTTGCAGCGTAAACTATAAAAATATTATCACAAAAATATTTTATTCCCAAGCATGTGGACATAATTCTATAGGCTATTAGCACCATGCCAACTGTTGTGTTTAAAGATGTTGGAACGCATCACTACGGGGATACAATTAATTTTGTGCTGTTTGGCTCTTAAAAGCAGATTTGTGTGGTTCAGGGTGGACAAAACTGAAACCATTTCAACTAGTGCAGTGCGAATCACGCTGAAATCGTGATTGACTTAGAGCTAGTCACGTTAACACGTTTATGTTCTGCTTGGTTTTTCGGCAACCATGTGAATCTAAAATAAAAAAAAACAATCAGCGCAAATATTATTATATTCCCATTATATTATGCACCATAATCGTTAAACACAAAAAATGCCATTTTAGATAATAGCCTAAAATATATGTTTATTCACTAAAGAACTAAAGGTGTTGGCAATTGGGTGTTTCTAGTAGTCTTTATCCATGGTTGTAAGACATCATAGATCAACACACATCTCTGCCATTGTGTGAATTCGTTGAGCCACTCAACAGATTATACTTTCTATTGTTAGTGAACTTATGACTCTATCTTATGTGTTGATTTGAAACAGTGATCTACAGCCAATACTTCGTACTCGATATATTTAAGACCAAGTGGCCATTCTTTCTTGTCATTTTCTGGGGCATCCATTCTATAATCCCCTGTGAGAGCCCTTTAAATGGTGTATAATACACCTTATTATCATGTTTATTATATTCGTGTTCTTAGACAGTGTCAATAAATTAGGTCTAATGTAGGGCGCGACCGGTTTGTAAACAAATATAAAAGTACAGCTAGAGCTAAGAGTTAAGAAACAAATGTTACAATACAATCGTACAAACTTTCTAATATATTGTATTATAACTCGGAAAAAAAATAAAATAATAATAATAATAATAATAAACTATCCTTAAGTTAGTTATTCTCAGCAAAGCAAACATATCATCTTGTTAATCACACTAAACACCCTTCATCTAAACATTTTAAATAATATTAATTGAACTGAATTTCAATTTTTCAATAATCACTTATTTGTAATACAGCCACAAATTTATTTTTGTAAATATAAGAATATATTCTTATTTATCATGAAAAACAATTCCAAGGTATCCATTTCCATATAAATTATAGATTCAATTTTTGAAAAGTTTCAAATATTCTAAAACCTGTAATAAATAAATCAACCTTAAATTAATGTATAGACCCGATAAAAATAAACATATATTATTATTGATCAAATTAAATAGTCCACAAATACCAATTTTGAACAAAATCACCAAGCTATTATCACAAGATTTAAAATATTTCAAAACTCAGCCATGAGTAAACTATTATTAAATTGATTTTTTTAAATACATAAATTATTTAGATTGTGAAAAACTTACCAGATAACTATTTTCAATCAAATATTTTGAGCCATTTTTAAAAAATTTTAAGTTGGTAAAATAAAATCAGGCATCACCTTTAAACGAATTTTCCCCAGAAAAAAGATATCAATTTTTATTCGTCATGTCAACCCCTTTTTATATATAAATTCTAAACAAATTCAGTAGTCATTTTCTAGAACCAGTAATTATTAAACTACCCTTAAACGAATTTTCCGCCAATAAAGAAGTATAGCCTAGAGTTTATTTATCAGGTAAAACACTCCGTAGATATACATTAAAAACATATGGTTTAAGACACTTTAGAAAAATTTTGAATTTTCTAAAATAGCTATTCAGTAAATCACTATTTATTAAGTTTCAAGGTAAAAAAAAATCCATATAACATACAGCGTAAATACCAAATTTGAACAAAATCCATTAACCAGTTTCATATCTAGGTGACATGAAACATAAAGTGTTATCATATAAGTTTTTAATATGAAATTGACTCCTCATATGAGAAAATTAGAATATCTCTAACCAAAACTAAAATATGTTTGTTAGTAGCATATCTTTTCAAATATAGGTTTGAAAGCAGAATTTGGGGATCATTAACAAGATGTTCTCGAACATTGATCAAACTTGTAGCACATAAAACGCTTTGTAAAGAGTGCCAATACTGCATTCCACCCTTTCAATAGCCACTTATTAAATAACTTGTTGGTGACCTGGTGGTCCAGGGGTAAGTTGTCAGACTCTTGTGCTGGGGGTCCGGGGTTCAATCCTCGGTCACGGCACAGATTTATCTGATTGCCAAACCCTTCCTTCACCTCGAACAAGACATGTTTAACCACAACTTGTGAATGTGTGGAATGCCAGGCCTTCACCGTGGTTCGGATCCCACTTTAAACTGTAGGTCCTCCATTTCATCTTACAATCACCCTACCATTACACATTAGCGCAAGTGCGTATAATACCGAACGGGTAGTAAGACGTGGTGCTGAATTTAAAAAAAAGAGGTGAAATTGGCTTGTTCTTAACAACATTCCATTCCACGTGAAATTTCACAGTTCTGAGATCAAAGTAAAAGGTTAAAAACATACATCACCCCTCAAATAAATAGTCATTTTTAAAGGATTACAACAGAACCTAATAAGTGTAATAATACTTATACTTAGCACCACGTCTCACTTACTACCCGTTCAGTTTATACGTGTACGTACTAATTGCGCTAATGGGTTAGGAATTGCTAAGTTTGAATTTAGAGGAAGTGAATCCGCATTTGCGTGGTGGCGGGAAAGTGGAAAACCATTGAGGAAAAACTACCCCAGTTCACCCAAGCGAGATTTGAACCTCGATCTTGCCGTCCTCGGCAGTCTATCTAAATACGAAACTAGCGCGCTAGCTAACCACAAAACTGAGGTGGGTGAACTTTTAAGGTGATTGAGGATTGTTTTAGGGATTTAGAAGCTACATACCTGCCATCTCCACCAGAAATACGACCGTGTCAAGATGTTTCTCTTTAAAGTTGGTGACACCAGTACCCACTTAGAGTCTAGAGTATTAAGCTCATTCGTATGACAACATTTAACTCGCTACTTTAAATCAGCATGCAGGGGGGATCCTGTTATTCGAATGAGCTTAAGGGGGATATCTAGCTGAGATCTTGCCAATCAGTTGTAGCGAGTAGGTTACATATTGATAAAAATCACTAAAATGAAAGGTAGTACATCAGTCTGGTGTTTACTGGAATTGACAGAAAACTATTTTATATTTACCTATGCATAACAATTATCGTAAACATAGTTTAAAAGTGGAAATTTACACTCTGAAAAGTCCCAAAATCCACATTTATTTCGGTTGATCACTGAGAGCTAAATGGCCGGAAAATGAAAGATCACTTGTTTAGGAGCATAGAATGTATCTATGTGAATCAAATGATGTAAATGAATAAGGAGGTCACCTGGCCACATGGTCAAAGGCATCATTCTCGTGTTAGACTAGACTGTCGATGACAGGGAGATCAGACTTCGAATCCCGGTCGGGTGTACTGAGGGTGTTTTTTTCCAAAATGGTTTTCCACTTTCCCTTCACGAAAATGCGGGTATACTTCCTCTAAATTCAACTTTAGTCATCCCTAGCTCGTTATAGTAATTTTAAATATGCGTGTAGCTTGAACCGGTACTGAAAATAATAGGGAGGTCACAACACAAATTAGATTATAATTTGTATTTCCCTCTGCCCCTACTTGTTCTCCTACTGTTGGAAAGCTCGCACCAGTAACGTTATAGCCCCACTTTTGATTTTTTTTTTTACTTGACTATCCTATCGCCCTAATAGTCTCGGTCCTTGACCACTTAAGCACGTCTTGTTTGCCACCCTCATGCGTTATATCAGTTTCGTTTTGCGTGCGCTGCCGATACTCCATGCTCCTTGTCCGGTACAGTAGCATTAAGCTGGACGGAGTTCTCAGCGGGTGGTACGTGGGCCACTTGCTTACCGCTTCCACCTCCCGCAGCGGCCACAGACCCATGAGTGATGTTCTACACGTGCTCTCCCACGTGGCTTGCCTTACGAGGATCGGAGAGAGGCAATTTCGGCTCGAAACAAAAAGTTGACTCTTGCTTAAGTCTACCACATTTTTCTTGGCATTTTCGGAGGCGGCCATTTTAAATTTACCGATAGGAGCCAATGAAGGTGTACCTTGGTTTTTCTTACTAACATACATTTGGAATCCGTTTTAAAAAAACACAATCATTTTTGCGGT
This sequence comes from Timema bartmani, assembly GCA_902151455.1. NCBI lineage: Eukaryota > Metazoa > Arthropoda > Insecta > Phasmatodea > Timematidae > Timema > Timema bartmani. The sequence continues at coordinate 208,913 of CABFWB010000781.1, forward strand.
CAGCATTGATAACATTTTACTATAACTGACCGAGGAAAGTGAGACTGTTTGGATTTGATTATTTACCCGCTTCAGTGGCCGCATGGCTTAAGGCGTTATTCTCTCAGTAAACTAGACCACCGATGACGGGGAGATCGAGAATCGAATCTCGGTCGGATTTACTGAGGTTGTTTTTCCAAAATTGTTTTCCACTCTCCCTCCATGCAATGCAAATGGAAGTACACTTGCTTTAAATATAACCTTCCTCATGTCTAAAGCCATTAGCGTAATTTAGTAGCTAAGCGAATATCCCGAACAGGTAGTAAGACGTGGTGCTAAAAAAAGACTTGATTTTTGGAAAATTCTTCTGTTTGTCTGGATATTTGATACGCGATAGTTATTGTCAAATGGATAAACCATTTCCAACGAAATGTTGAAGGGGCATCCTTTGAACCTAGGAAAAACAATTTATGTATATGGTTCTTTTATCTGGTTATCCGTTTCAAGATGGAAGCCACTCAAATATCTGTTTGTCTGTTTGTTTGTTCCGTGTTAACTTCCGAATCCGTTAACCAATTTTAATGAAATTTGACAGGGATATTATTTGAATAGAGGTCAAGATATGTATATACATTTTTTTTAGATCTGTTTATCCATTTCAATATAGTAGCACATCAAAAGTTATTTATTTAAATATCTTATCTCAAGTGATTTTAATCTATAATTCTAAGTAATCGATGGAGTCCATATTTTTTTAATTTTGACATCTACCGCAAGGCTGACGTCTTGAATTTAATCACGTGAGCCAAGATTATTCTCTATAAATATAATGTACTACATAGAATAAAATACTGTAGTGTTAATTTATTCTATAACTTGATCACCAAGGGAAAATATAAACTTCATATCCAAATAGAACCTATAGGAGATATTCAATCTGAACACTAAATATAAATCTTAGGGCTATTGTGTCGATAAGAACATCAGATAATAACTTGAAATAATACACTTGGTTTTTTTTTTTTGAATGGGACTAGCTCCTTCCGTGTTCTTATCGTTACTTCAGTTTAAAGATTTCTTTTTGGATTTCAGGTTGAAATATCTCCTGTTATCTCTCCTTGGATTTGAAGTTGATATTTTCCCTGGTAATCGAGTTAGATAGGACACAAATTAAGAGTACATTCTATTCATAATCAATAAACATGTTTCACGTCGTCTAATTCGTTAAACTCACAATTTATGTCAAAATTTAAAAATAATACGCCCTAGGTTTTCAATCGATTGATTTGAATTTTAAATTCAAATAATTTAATATGAGCTATTAAACTAAACAGCTTTTATCCATAATAACTTTTTCTAGCTACCTATCAGATATGTCCATTCTTAAAAAAAGGTATAGTTTGCATTTATATGATATGCAATATACCTTATATTCAGGTTGTTAAAATTGTGTTTCTGGGTAGAGTAAATACATTATATTTGTGAAAAGTAGCGACATGTATAACGAAAGAGGGTGACTTGGTGGTCTAGGGGTAAGGTGTCGGACTTCTGTGCTGGGGGTCCGGGGTTCAATCCTCGGTTCCGGCACAGATTTATCTGATTGCCAAACCCTTCCTTCACCTCTGACAAGATGTGTATTAATCACAGCTTGTGAATGTGAGGAATGCCAGGCCTCCACCGTGGTTCGGATCCCACGTTAAACTGTAGGTCCTCCATTTCATCTCACAATCACCCTACCATTATACATTAGCGTAAGTGCGTATAACCCGAACGGGTAGTAAGACGCGGTGCTAATAATAATAATATAACGAAATAGATACGATACCGTACATGAAAGAAGAGAAATTCTTATTTGAGCCATATCAAAATTTCAAATTGCATGAATTTATTTATCAAACCAGGGACAAAATCTGTCCAGGACATGAGTCTTATTGCTGAGAATGTCCCCGAAAACTGGGGACTCATGATCAATAGTGATATAGGTCTAAAGAGGCTGCATTTTATCCCAGGTGGGTTTTATTATTTATGGGTGGATTTATCCTGAGTAATAACAATTATATTTTTAGTTGCTCGGGCTAAATAGAAGGTTTAATCCTCCATACTTTGGTTTTGATGTAACTAGTAGGCTTACTTAGATCCGACACCTTAGCCCAGTTGGTAGAGTATCTGTTTATTAGGTTAAGGGTCTGGGTTTGAATCCCGGTATGGCCGAAAGATGTATATTTGTTGAAATTTAGGTTTGGCCTTTCACAGTGTTGAATTAATGGCTGGGGGCTGGAATTTGTGTCTGTTCAAAATTTAAGTTAGTTTATAAGTCATGTGTTGATATAAGCAGTTGGTTCATTCAGAAAATGCAAGTTAAATGCCTTGAATAAATGTAAAATAAAAACAATTATTCAGGTCGTGCCGTTGAAGATATATAGAGCTTCTGTAATTTTTTGCTATGGATGTATTTGGTATTCTGGTGAAGCTCACAGACTCCTTTGGTATTCTGGTGAAGCCCATGAACTACTTTGGTATCCTGGTGAATCCTATGAACTCCTTTGGTATTATGGTGAGGCCCATGGACTCCTTTACTACCCTGGTGAATCCCATGAAGTCCTTTGGTACCCTGGTGAATCCCATGAACTTCTTTGGTATTATGGTGAGGCACATGGACTCCTTTACTACCCTGGTGAATCCCATGAAGTCCTTTGGTATTCTGGTGAAGCCCATGGACTCCTTTATTACCCTGGTGAATCCCATGAACTCCTTTGGTATTATGGTGAGGCCCATGGACTTCTTTACTACCCTGGTGAATCCCATGAATTCCTTTGGTATTCTGGTGAAGCCCATGAACTCCTTTGGTATTCTGGTGAAGCCCATGAACTCCTTTGGTATCCTGGTGAAGCCCATGAACTCCTTTGGTATTCTGGTGAAGCCCATGGACTCCTTTAGTAGTTGGGTGAAGTCCATGGACAAAATACTTAGGTTTACACATAAAACTAACTGTATTGAAATACAATTATCAAAATATTAAAGACCAAGTCACAGGAACTTCTTATACAACTGTGATTTGTTACCTACATTCATGATTGAAGGCAATGACAGTTTTCACTTAGTTTAGTGAATATAAAGATGTATTTTTATTTATCATTAGCCCCTTGAAATGTCCGTAGACACCAGGTTAGGAAACCCCTGGTCTGCTATAGAGTATAAACTTTAATTATACAAATAAACTTTTTGCCTCTTACCGACAAATAGGTTTTCAGTATGTACTAGGAAGGGGGAATTTTAAAAAGAACAATCAATGTTGTCCATTCAATGCCTGGCGGCTACTAGCCACCACGATCCCCTACAGTGAAACTTTCATAGGAAGGACTTCTGACATCTAGAAAAGTTAGTAACCTATACTTATTTTCACTATTCATACTACAAGTGATGTTATCCGCAACAATAAGTTTTGAGAGATGTTATTAATTTAATACCCATATGAAACTAATAATATAGCTAAACAATTTTGATCATTAACAAAGTTCGTATCTTCTAGAAGGCCCTTCCTATGCAAATTATACTGTACTAAGTTTTTAGTGGTGAGACCAGTAAATTATTATTAATATTATATTTTAATGGTGCGTCGACCCATTAAGGCTATTATCACCAATGAGTAAATAAATATGCGCTCAAACGCTAATTGGCTCCGCACCCAGGACCTTCCAAACAAATGACGCCATCCCGACGATCTAGGACAACATTACCCTTTGCCCATAGCTATTCGCCCGACGGATTAAGAGCTGATGCTACGCTCGGGCAAGTGGCAATCACGCAAGATTGAGTTACATCCTCTGAGGAGCTCGGGATATTTTTTCTTTTAGTGTACGTGAAGTGAAGCCAAACACATCGGTGTGGCAGCCGGATGAATGAAAGACAACTTCTTTGTGAAGGCCTCTATAGCCTCAGCGATCAGAATACAGATGACCTTTACTGAAAGGGCGAAATTAATTTAGCGTGGGCCATTTTCAGTTTATTTGCATAGATCATACATTTTAAGAGTACCACCCGCTTGAAGGAATATAATACTCGCATTGTGGTATTTCTTAAGAGAATGGTAGTTTGGAAGCATCAAAAACCACTAAAACCATTCACAGCTATCCTAAAATTTTCTGTTGTCATCCTAAAGCAAAATGACTATTTTTTTTTATTCTTGAGTACTTTGGTTTGTTTCGGCCATCAGCTCACTAGTCTGTCGTGGCCTACACCTGAGTATTGGGGCTGCTACTTATAGGTCTTCAGTTATATCTTATTTTGAAGGTAACCTTCCCTAACGGAGACTACGGATGCTGATGATGACTTAGCTCATCATCTCCAACCCTCACACTCAGCCCAGCAAGCTGGGAACCAACTAGCTAGACTCTGTTCCAAGCTTGTTGGTTTTGGCCCTGACCAATCTCCTGTCTCTCGTCTGCATCTGACCTGGTTTCCACTGGGGTTCAATCCAACCTCAACCAGGCTACTCATATCCCGGGATACACCACTTGGCGGTGAGATTAGGATTGAGTAGAAGACGCTAAGTGGGACCTACTAGGCAGGATCCTTGTATTGGCGTCACTACCCCGTTAGTACCGCTATGATTTGAGGAAGGTTGTTGATGAACTTTTAAGCCTTGGACCGAGATAATAAACCTCATTTGAATGACAGCAGTTCTTAGAAGCATGGAGATTATCAGACAGGGAGTAAACTGTTGTCATTAGAATGGGCTTCATAGTCTCAATTTTCAATCTCAGAAGCATGACATGCCGTTTAAAATGGCGTTAAAAATGGGGTAATCCTACATTTTCATACATACAAAACAAACTAAAAAGCATTAATCATAGCAGGCCCAACTCAGCTCCCGGCTCGCGCGAGGTATGGGAGTAAAAGGGAAAAGAACAGACCTAAGATATGCCAAAAATGTGTGCAGTGCATTCGTATTTGAATTATTACTCGAGTTTTCCGCGTTGACCATGGGGGACAAAGTGACAAAGTTTCTTGTCAATATTTTCAGTATGTTCCTTTTATGAGAGAATAAAGATTTTTGTACAGTGCTTATTTGTGAAGCCATTCTAAAATGGTCAAAAACGGCCTTTTCAACGCAGTTTTTATCCAAATATCATTTAATATTTCAATAATATTCTGTATTAGGAACTTATATTACTTATTTATCTCCATTAATGTTTAATCAGAAATGATCCACGTGCAATAGTGTTCGTGTAAATCTACACTTTTCCAGTCGACTGTATCACAGTGTTGATGGGTATGTAATGCACGCTCTTAACGACGCGGGGTTGCCTACCTGTGACGTAGAGGCAAGTCAAGATAAGATTTCCTATGCAGATGTAACATTGAAACAAAAAACATTAGTTTTTAAATAATTCTAAATATAGTCTTACATCGCCACAAAATTATTTTTGATCTTAAAGTAGTTTTTTATTTGCACACGTAGCTTAAAAAAATCGTCTAGATCTTAATTAATTTGATTTATTTACGAAAATAGGCAGTTGGAATCTTTCTATCAGAATGTAGATTAAAAAAGTATTTGAAGCATATGTCCATATAAAATAGGAAACAAGAAAAAGTTTAATCTGAAATGCAAAGCAATTCTGATAGTGGCATGAATATTTTTTATTTAGCACCACGTCTTACTAGCCGTTCGGGTTATACGCTTAAGTACTAATTACGCCAATGGATTAGGAATTAGGAAGGTTCAATACAGAGGAAGTGAACCTGCATTTGCGTGGAGGGAGGGTAAAAACTATTTAGGAAACATCACCCCCAGTTCACCCGACCGATATTTGAACCTTGATATCCCCGTCCTTGGCAGTCTAGCTTAACACGACCAGCGCGTTAGCTAACTACGCCACCAAGGCGGGTGGTGTGAATATCAAAGTGAGCGAAAAATTTGTTATCGGAAGACCTAAACACCGAAAAATCTGAAAGGGTTTGTTTGCACACCCTTCGTTATTTCCCAGGAATTCACTTAAAAATTTTAAATGTTCATATTTTTATAATTACTTAGAGTGATTCATTTAGATTTCTGCTAAATTTCAATTTTCTACGACACTTATAATCAGTTATTCCTATTAGTTTTGGAAGATTTAGCCCCTAAGCCCCTTTTTCTCCAAATCACTCTTAGATATTTCATAGTTCAAACTGTATTTGGTTGTCTGGAGCTGTATTTCTAATTGTCTGCCAAATTTTATTTTTCCACCTAAACTAATTTTTTTTTCCTTCTAATTATAGCTACCCCACATCCACATATTAGGGCTCCATTATGAAATTTCCCATTTTTATATTTTTATAGGTATTTGGGATATACCCTATAATTTCCTGCAAAATTTCATCTTTTCAGCTCATATAGAAGTGTAACTTTTTCTGGACTCAACCATCTACTTTATGCTTTAGTTATAAATATTGTTTTAGATAATAGTTTTAACGTGTTTTTTGACCTGCTTCAGTGGACGTATGGTTTAAGGCGTCATTTTCGTGTGAGGACTACCGATAGGGAGATCGGGGTTTGAATCCCGATTGGTTGTACTGAGGGTGATGTTTCTAAATGGTTTTCCACTCTCCAGCCACGCAAATGTGGGTAGGCCGCCTCTAAGTTCAATCTTACTAATCCCTAATACATTAGTGTGATTAGTGAATAGGTATACAACCCAAACGGGTAGTATGACGCGATGTTAAAAAAAACATGCGGTGCTAAAAAAAATTAGTGTATCTATAAAATACAGTAATTAGTTGTAATGCCACCATCTGAATTAAAAATCATCGTCCCTGTGGCGCAACGGATAATGCGTCTCACATATCATCAGAAGAATCTTGGTTCGAATCCTGACACGGTGACTTTTTATTGTTTACTTCCCTTAAAAAAAATTGTCATGACTTTTGACCTTTAATTATAATTATTTTAATCAGTAGCACTTTATTTTTTATTCTAGATAACAGATTGTAAACTCATTACCTTACTATTCGTGAAATTACGGGTAAAATAAAGTAAAATTTTGCTAGAAAGGGACTTATAGAAAATACAAGCAATGTTTTGTGGTCAGCAATAGTTTTATTCTATTATAATTTGACTATTAGTTTATAGGTATTGATAATTTGAATCTATAAGATAGGGACCATTAGGGGATGTATAACACAATCATCTGCCTTCCAAGAAAAATCATTATTTATCTTGACAAATAATTTGAAATACGATCCGGTGGCCACGTGGTCTCACGCGCTACTCTCGCAGTGGACTATACTGCCGATGACGGGGAGATCAAGGGTCAAATCTCGGTCGGATGTACTGAGGGTGGTTTTTCCTAAATGGTTTTACACTCTTCCTTCACTCAAATGCGGGTACACTTCCTCTAAATAAAGCCTTCATAATCCTTAAAACAAAAAGCATAATTAGTATATGAGCGTATTATCCGAACGGGTATTAAGACGTGGGGCTAAAAAAAGGCCTGAATGTTTTTTTTAATGTCATGCAAATAACAATTTAAAACAGGGATTACCCGCCTCGGTGGCGTAGTTGGTTAACGCGCTAGTCGTGTTGAGCTCGATTGCCGAGGACGGGGAGATCGAGGTTGGAATCTCGGTCGGGTGAACTGGGGGTGTTTTTCCTAAATTGTTTTCCAATCTCCCTCCACGCAAATGCGGGTTCACTTCCTCTAAATTCAACCTTTCTAATTCCTAATCCATTGGCGTAATTAGTACTTAAGCGTATAACCCGAACGGGTAGTAAGACGCGGTGCTAAATAATAATAAATAATAATAATAAAACAGGGATTCCCTAAATGTGCCTCTCGAGCGTTTTTTGTTCGTCCCATGAAAGTTCATTTTGATGTTTTATAATATACTAGCAGTTTGGCCTGTTCTTCGTATGGGTATGTTGTATCAAAATATCAAATTAAGACGTTCAACACCCTGCTACCAACATGTTTAAAGATCCTCTTTGTACAATCCTAAACTAAATATTATGGCAAACTAATTATGACCAAAAAATAATTAAATATGTAAAACAGAATCTTACTTAGCCTCTAAACTGAGTGAACAAACGAATGCAATCCAATGACAACGCAATACTGACCTAGACAGGATCATAAGATAAAGTTAAATGAAGTAATATACATTGTTACAGACACATGTTGGGAAAAAAAAGAACATAATGTTATAGTGATACGGGATCTTACTGCCCCGCGATTATGAACCAATTATAATGATATCGAATTTTCTACTGTTGATTATGTGGATGTGAACCCGTGCATGCCTTACTGTGAGCAGTAAGTATAGCGATACCGGGTTTTATGATGATGACGCGTGTCTGCCTTACTGCGCACTTATCACACGGTTATGTGATATGATTAGTTGTGATTCTTATTCTTATAAAATGAGTAATACTTTTAATGTTGAACACGATTTATATGGCTGATTACACTTTCAGTACTGAAGATTTGATATTAAATGATACAGTTTTTGCTAATTTACGGACTGTTTTTCTGTAACATTACAATGTTCTATATTCTGAGTACTGTGTACTGTATGGAGTTATGTTAATCTGTGGATTCATACGCACAAGCTACTTATATATGACCTACCCCTTGCCTCTTGGACCCCTTGTCACCAGTGTTAAAACTAACTAATATAAAAACTCCTGGCAACCTGATGTAGTGAAGGCTGGCTTCCTATTGGATAGAGGGAGCCAACATGTCACATGATCTTTCTAATACAACGGAATTGATCTTTTAAAGAAATAAAGTTTTTTTTAAAACGTAGTGTATTGAAATTAATTCTGAAAGCGCGTGATTCTCCATGAATGAAGTATTAAAAGAAAACTTTACATACAGCTCTTTAAAGAAAGATACACTTCATCCATGACTTTTTGAATATATGAGAGGGGTCCAAAACAGTATCATTACAATGGTTTGCCAAAGAGCGTAAAGGAAATAATAGACCATTATAGCGTTACATTGAATACATGAGCATCCTTGCTTCCCAAAGAGCATCACGGCTCACCGAACTACGTCACCAGAAGCTGTTTATTTTAATTAATTGTGTCGCTCCTATATAAGCGCTAGTTTTTCCTTTGATATTTAACTATGTAATCGCAATGCTATGGATCCCCTCTAAGGTCATCTTTTTTTAAATATTATTTTTAGGTTTTTTTTTTCACCTGCCTATACAAAATTAAAACTGTCTACCATATCGAAGTTTTTTCTATTAGTTTAGCAATTTAGAAGGACTCCTCCTCCTCCCCAGCCCCCACTCCCAGCCACCCAACTTTCATCCATTTCTCGGACCCTTATTTTGAAATTAGCAACTTTCCAACTTCTGTGTTATATGGGGTGGTCCTTTCACCAATTTGCCAAATTTATATTTTGTTCCACGCTGTAAGGTAGAATTTTCTAAAAGTTTTGAAGAGATTTCAAGCTACTCAAGTAATGCAGAGGCTGCTTCTCGTAAATAGTGTTTTCGAATTGTTTCCAAGTTCTTAAAAGCGTGGACTTCTTTCTATGTCACTTTTTCCCTCTCTTTAAAAAAAGCAGTTACTGTCTTGGAGACCCGAATAGTAATGTGAAGGACTATATGCAGTAGCACAATGTAGTGTATTATTTTTCGTTACAATAACCCTACTAGACCCCGTTATTTACTTCATTTAACACATAAAATGGAAATAGTTTAGTTACTACAGGATTTACATTTAGAAAATAATAGCTTGACTCCCCTAATTCAAAGTTTTTTTTTTGTCAGGCCATAATCCTAAGCATTTCCTGAAACGCTTCAACCTCTGAACCAATATAAATTTTCATATGAATAAATGTATATGCAGAGTTTGTTTGGAAGAACAGTTTAGTAGATTCAAACAAATTTCTTTGCGGCCAACCATTGATAAAATGTCATTATATTATTATTTGTGTTGTTTTATAGGTATTGATAAGTAATTCAAAAGTGACAGCTGAAGATAACATAATATGCATTAATAAATATATTAAAATGTTTAGTAACAACCAAAATCGGGGCATAGGTATGCCCATCCCAACTTGTATTAACATTTAATTTTTTCAGACATCAAAGGTCAGGTTGATTGGTTTCGTTTATAATTCATAACATTCAAACGATTATTTTATGCACTTAATTTTAGTTATTAATTATACTTTGTATAAATTAATAATTCATATTTTATGAATTACACAATAACCCAACCTGACCTAGCCTAGCCTTTCATCTTTGAGAAAATTAAATCATAATAGTTGGGGTGGATTTATTTAGAGTAGTTAACTTTATGATAAGTGGTCACGGTGTAGGCAGGCCTACACGGAAAGAAGTGGGGACCAACACGTCGTGAATGAGGTAAAGGTTGACCTGGTGGCTTAGGGGTAAGGTGTCAGACTTCTTTGCTAGAGGTCCGGGGTTCAATCCTCGGTCCCGGCACAGATGTTTCTGATTGTCAAACCCTTCCTTCACCTCTGACAAGACGTGTATTACAACTTGGGAATGAGTGAAATGCCAGGCCTCCACCGTGGTTCGGATCCCACGTTAAACTGTAGGTCCTCCATTTTATCTCACAATCACCCTACCATTAATACATTAGCTTAAATGCGTACAACCCGAATGGGTAGTAAGACACGGTGCTAATAGTAACAATAATAATACGCTAAAGCTATTTTATTCAGCTCACCAATTAATCAATTATTTTATAATCCAAGCTAAATATTTTAATGTATTTACCTTTTATGTGTCAAATGTAATTGATAACGTTGTCTGGTAATGTGATTTTTGTGATTTTTTTTTTCCATTAATACATTTGTGTACTTGATCTTCTTTATTTTACCAGCTCCGAGAAACAAGGAAAGGTCAGAGTCAATTAAAAAAAAAATATTGTCATAGTAGATTAAGATAGAATGACAAGTTTCAAGTGGTCCTGTGGTGCATCGGATAACCCGTCTGACTTTATTTCAGAAGATTCTAGGTTATAATCCTGACAGGGACGTATTCCTTTTTACTTGTTATCAGAAACATTATAGTTGTTAAGTCTACCATCATAATTGTTTAAATCGAGCGATTTATTTGATTTTTTGAAATAACAGATGTAACATCTATTATCTAATAATGTTTTAAAATTTCACTGAATGTGCCTCATATTAAGATTTTGGTAGGAAGGAACTTTTAGAAAATACAAACTTTTTTAAGATCAAAATTTATAAAATTTGTTTTATTATTGGTATCTTTTATCAAAAGAGAAAGTTGAAAGTCATATGATTTGACGTATGAATATATTCAATTGTTTTAGTAATTATATAACTGTCAAAAAGGTTTCTTCCTACATAAATCGCACGGTACTTTCAATATTTGAGCGTATGTTAAGAATTTAGTACTTTTATCAAAGGTGATAGAAAATGTTAATCCAAAGGTTAAGGAAAAGGAGGGTAGTTTAAATAAAGTGAGTCCGTACTATTGTTAAGCAGGGATAAGAAAATCACCCTAGATACACCCGGTCGAGATTTGAACTCAACCTCTCCGTCACCAGCAACATAATGCGATGCGAAAACCTCGCGGCCGTGAATGCAGGTAATTGCACAAAGTGTGGCTAATTCCCCTTACACACCAACAATGTTACCGTACTTAATTCACTATTGAATTATTGTGATATAAGTGTAAACTAATAAATCAATTAAACCCAACGGTCCTGTGGCGCAACGGATAACGCGTCTGACTACGGATCAGAAGATTCCAGATTCGAATCCTGGCAGGGTCGGGTTTAATTTTGTTGGTGCTCTAGAAAAAAACTAGTTCTTTGTCAACCTTTGCAACAGGTCGAAGTGAGAGAGTATTGAATTATGTCAAATTCACACGAATTGATGGTCGAGTTGTCTAAAGATCCCCTAACGTTTGAGTGAGGCTCTGGGTCGCGCGCCCCTGCGCTCCTCCTAACATCTCAAGATCTACATGTATTTAAATAATTGCACCACCTACATCAGAGTGTAACGAGCCCTGCCTCCTCACGAAGATCTTTCGGCGGAGAGAACAAAGTTTGTCGCCCGGTACGGCGCGCTGTTCCAAGCCACCCCGTGGAACATTCATTCCATGCACCTTCCTCTGGAGGTTCACCCATGTAACGCGCCTCAGTTGCAGAAGTTCAGGCCACCCGGAAGGTTTATTTAAGTTTATTTTTAAAATTTCGTTTAAAAAACTAGTTGGTCAGTTTTCATATAGCCAAATTGTTATAACAAACATTTGACTTTTGTTTACCACTTCTCTCATCTATTTTAATGCTTTTTAGCAACGTATTTTACTACCTTTTTGGGTTATAAGATTATGTACTAATCACACTAGTGGTTTTAGGGATCAGTAAGGTCATATTTAGAGGAAGTGTACCAGCATTTGTGTGTAAGGAGAGTGGTAAACAATTTTTTTAAACCCACCCCCAGTACACCAGACCGAGATTCGAACCTCGATTTCCCAGTCATCGGCAGTATAGTATACTGCGAGAGTAGAGCCTTAGACCATGCAGCCAATGAAGTGGGTTATTTTTAATGAATTGATTAAATCTACAAGGAAAAATATAATGAAAACATACTGGTCGATAGTGAATATGTTGAAATCTACCTCAATCTAAATGTGTACTTTGATTACCAAAATGAACAGTAAGAATAGAAAACAAAACAATCACAATCAACAACACAAATTACACGTGTTGTAGTAAGAGACACACCGAGTGGTGTTGGAATGACACGAAAGTGAATTCCTACCATGGTGGTTTCCATCTACCCACGGAAACAAAGGCGCGGTGTGGCGCGGCGGAATGAAAAAAAAAACTTATCTAGAAACCACAAGATTTCTGGCATGGACATTACACAAGCAGCTTCCACACTGCGCGTTGCATTGTGGAGGGTGTAATGAGCTTTTTTTCTTCTAAATTGTGCCATACTCTCCCTAAGCGCAACGCAAGGGACTTCACTAAAACTCTACTTTCCTCATTCCTATTCTGTTAGTGTCATTAATGTAAGCGTACAACCCGAAAAAGACGCGATAAAAGAAAAAAGTAAAATATATGCACATAGAAATAATAAAAAAAAATCTGAGAAAACCAAGTGCAAGTTGACTTAACCTACTTTATGCACATCTCCATCATTGCGTTGTGCATCCTACCGACAACGGATTCGCGGTTTTAGGTTTCACATTGCTCGTCGAATAGTTCTGAAAAGGAAATATTGACACAGGATAAAATGACTTCTGCAAATAATGAAGTTGTTTGTTGTTCGTCTTCTAAGAAGAGTGACAAGACAGTTATTAGTGTTGTTTTTTTGTTGAAATATGTAATTATTTGAGCAGGCCCGCACGTCAACCAGCCGAAGGTTTGGTTTCTGAGCAACACGCGAAGCTCTAGTCAATTCAAAGACATAACAAAGTTATTTTAATCCCCAATGGGGGTCACATAATTTAAGACTCGATTGCCGATAGCGTGCAGATCAGGGCTTGAATCTCCTTTGGGTGTACTAAAAGTTTTATCAGGTGTTCGATCTCTCGGCAGGTCCTTTGCCTTGTCCAATTTGAGTCCTTCGGCATGTTTTATCCTACTACTCCATTCTTCCAAAACTTAATAGTTAATGGATAAAAACCACGCAGAGGGGTGACGTGGCTTGTTTACAGAGTAAGCAAAGTGTGTTGAAATTGTACTTGTAAATGATTGTTCTCTTCACTCAGTAGAACACTCATTGGTCAGGTATCAACGGAAATAAACTCCCATGTGAGTTGTGTAGAGCCTAGTGTTATTGGTCAGATGTAGACCAAGGGATGCTAGAACATACCACATGTACAATTCTAACGTGTTCTGATTATTAGGGCCAGTTTCATAGTCAAACTTAGCATGCCTAAAGTGCGAGTCGATACTAAATACAGGACGACACCTACCTAGACCAAAATGGAATGGGCCAGTTTCGCATATGAAACTGGCCCATTCCATTCAATTTCAGGTAGGTGACGTCTTGTATTTAGTATAGCGCCACACTTGAGGCGTACTAAATCTGACTATTAATTGGGCTAGTAGTAATTAGCGTGCATTTTCTAAATCAACTGGTTTTATTAGCACTATATTTTTTAATTTTATTTTCTTATTTATCTATCATCGAATCTTAATACCTGTTCAGGTCATACGCATGTATGATAGTTACTCTAATTGAATAGGGGTGAGGGAGGAAGTATTTTAGAGGTAATTTACCCGCATTTGCGTGGAAGAAGAGTGAGAAACTATTCAGGGAAAACCACCCTCAGTAGACCCGTCCATTTAAATAAAACTTCGATAACCTTCGTATTAAACGTAGGCCTAATAATCATAATCTCCACCTTGGATTCAACATGGCCGCTATTATCTCACGGCAACGAAGCATATGCTCATTGCTCACGATTGAAAATGATTAAATGAAAATTTGAATCTTGCAATGACGTTTTAAATACTGAACATATGTTTTAAAAATAGCACACGAGAGCAGATGGTGGCATCAAGCAATATAATTTTAGTCAATCCACCAGTCGAATAATTTTTTCTGAGAATTTATAAGATACTAATTCCAGCACAGTATTCACAACAAAATAAATATTTGTTTAATATTTTTAAATTTTGAATCTAATACACGTATGTTTTTATAGGCCTACATGATTGTGTATTACATTTCCATAGCAATAAGAAAAACTTTCTTTCACTTGGAGGTTATGTTTTGGTGTAGTTTATTTCTAATTAAACTTTCAAACAATTTGACGGATTTGAGATCTGTATCAAACTTTATATACATAATATTTTTACAACACATCATCAGTTTATATGTTTTATGTTCTTCTTAGCCAACAATTTAGGGGTCTTCGAGCTTACAAGAGGCCTATATGAATATATACAGGAGGTGCATAAGTAATTATATATACAGTTATGGAAACAATTTGTAATACAATCTAGTTTTATCAGGTACTTATGATGATTGTGTTTTTAAGTACATATGAGGATCGCATACCACTTGCAATTACATTCCATCTCGTAAGAGTTCAAATCACTTGCCTTTAGCACCCACACACTCCTGTAGTCTGGAAGTCACGCTCAAGCACACTCTGCTAAACAGTTCTTTATCAGTATCAATTTCCTGGCACACTTCTCTTATGAATTCACACATGTCAACAACTGCATGGGGTCTTCTTACTAATACCTTATCTTTAATAACACCCCAAAAGAAGAAATCCATAGGGGTTAGGTCGGGAGACTTTGGTGGCCATTCAATTGACACTTGTTGATCTATTCACCTATTGAGAAATTCTTTGTCAAGTAAGAAACATACAGTTAGGGCATAGTGGGCAGGCGCCATCTTGCTGAAAGTAGTACTCCACACTACCTTGTTGTTGTCGTAACTGTGGGATAACAGTATTCCTCAGCATATTAAGATACACGTGTTGGTCTACATTTGTATCGAAAAAGACAGGTCCAACGATGCCTTTACATGAAAGGACTACCCATACTGTAAGTTCCCCAGATTGATTCAACTGTTTATCTAATATTGTTAGATGGGGGTTTTTCTGTGTAGTAGTAGACAAAGTTTTGCCTATTAAAGGCGCCTGATAGTTTGAAATTTGCTTCACCGGACTACAAAATTATTCGAATAATGCCACAACCTTCTCGTTCTTCATTTATCATTACCACGTAGAATTTTAAACGACTATCCGGATCGTCTTCTAATAATCCATGCACTAACCTTGGCCAGTACACTTTCAAACCTAATCGTTTCACCAGATGACCCAAAGGACTTCGTTCAAGGCTCAACTCACAAGATGCTCTTCTTTTTGATTTCTTTAGGCTTTGAACATAGTAATTAATAAAACTATATTGTATTACAGGTTGTTTCTATCACTGTACAACTACTTATCAACACCCCTGTATATATCACTGTTATATTTACTAGTTTAGTAATTTTTACTTTCTCTCGCCACCTCGGAGAGAAAGTATTGTGAGCGTCAAAAAAATTGAACTCAAGATTTTGATAAATGTAGACGTTTCATGACTCCCTGAAACCAAAAAGTTGTTTTCGAAAATGTCGTCTGTCTGTCTTTACCTCGGGCAAGAGCTGAAACTGTTTTACCGAATGGGCTAGACCAGGGTTTTCATAAGGTCCCTCCGAGGGTTTTTTGTAATAATATGTCCAACCCTACATTTAAGGGTACTTTACTGAAGGGCAAAAAGATAAAAAAAATCGTTTTTATATAAATTCACTCTAAAGATTTTGATTAAAATGTATATCTAGACACTGTTTATCACTATGAACAAGAAGGTAGTTCTCATTTTATCATGAAAATGACTTTGAGGGTACTTTACATAAGGGAAATTTTCGAATTTTCATCATTTCTCCGCAACTATTTGAGATATGAAATAATTTATAATTGTAAAGTTGTAGTACTATTAAAGATAAATACCTTTTATTTGAAATATATTTTTATAAACTAATAATTTCTTAGCTATAAGTAAATATATTTACTTTTAAATTCAGATCTTGGAAAATTAATTTGTTTCTTATGTTCCTTGACGGACAAAGATGTTTCTCTTTGCTCAATTTTTCTGTAAAAGTGTTCCTAGTTCTTAATGCCATAGATTAAGTAACATTGTTCATTATTTCATTTATGATCTTTGTTGTAGTGTTTTAACAACAATGTATAGACCTATTATTTTGTTTCACAAATCTTACGAGTTTTTATTGAATGTCTTTTAAGACTAAAGCGAGAAAAAGTCTGTGTAGTGCACCGTACCATTTATTTATCCTTATAGCATTCATGTGACGAAATTTTGTTTAACCTCAATTCGAATTCAAACAAACATAATGTTAAAATAATATGTCACTTATATTTAAAACAAATGGGTGCACGTGTAGGAAAGGGGTAAAAGATGGATAGCTTACAGCCACTAATCTATGACCTAAACAATTATTATTTTCGAAATTCCCTTGGACTTAAATTTATTAAGTAACGCCATTTCGTTTTGAAAATAATATAAATTTATCAAACAGTTACATCTAGTCTTTTTACATGATACTTAGCACAATACACATCTTATGGATATGTTTACACACATGGTAACTTTTAAATAATTCTTTATATAAGTTATCTTTATTTTATTTTAAAATATTTTGAGTTGTATTTAGAAAGGAAAGAAAATAGAAAACAAGATTTATCTTCAAGTACAATCTGAGCCATTATGTGTATACTCATTATGTACAGAATCGTGCCTCAAAAGTAAAAATTATTGGCCGTCGTACACGTTACTTTCATTTCACTGTTTCACTGAAATTATCTCTTTC
>CABFWB010000782.1:0-14591 GCA_902151455.1 Timema bartmani
CCAAGACAAATATATGACTAAAGTTAAAATTAAAACCAAACTTGGTAAGCGCAGTCTTAAGGTAATACTACTATATTTCATTTTAAATGGTGTGTACCTACATTCATTTACGTACTTTTAATGATCAGCTACTCTTTGACACTTTTCTCAAGACAGTTTGACGATTATGTTACACCCCAAAAGTGAAACTGGCAATTTCATGATAAGGGAAAATTTCTGCTCATTTGATGAACCTTCAATTGTCCATTTCACGGACCGGGCAAAAACTCTTCCGATTCATCGTGGGTAGCGCTTGTACTGCCCAGTTCATGGACTCCAGCCTCCAGGTGCTACCCATTTCGTGAACTGGACGAATTTTTGTCAAGTTCGTGAAATAAACAAGTGAAGAACAGGTTTCGTACAAACCTTAAATCGTTTTAGAATGCAAGGCTAGGTTTAGTTACTTTGTGTTAGTTTAAAAGCCTTGATATATATCTGAAAAGAAATTTCATTTAAGTTTTTAGTAGATAAAACAATAATTTCCAGTTCATGAAATGGGCAAGAGTTCATGCACTTTCTGCCCAGTTCGTGAAATGGCCAAGAGAAGAGGTAGGTTCAAGGAGTGGACAGAAATTTGCCCGATTCGTGAATTGGGGGTTTCACTAATAGGATGTGACACACCACAATGGCGAGGACGAAGGGAAGATAATTTCGTCACATTCCACAACACACTGCGCCATTTATTTGTTGCGTAACAAACATTTATGAAACCATTGATTTTCATCGTGACGTGGTCCAGTCACTTGGGCGCGCATTGCAATTGCGCATTTCAGGTTTCGTAAAATATGCTCACTTATTTTTACTGCTCTTGAAATCTCGGTTGTATCCGAGCCCCTCATTAAAAAGTTTTATTGGTGCATTTTAAACTTTAACAAACTTAAATTATTTCCATTTTATTGTAAACGGTTACTTTTAAACATTTATTTGAGCTTATTTTAACAATCTACTATTATCCCCATCTGAAATAATATATTTTACTATCATAAGTTGCAAACTTGCTATAATTTCATCGAATGTTCTTCTCGACAGTAAACGGTACTATTTGCATTTAAACTACCATGTCATTAAAATTATTTTATTGCCTCTTCCTTTACACATTCAGATTATATTAATGTTTTTTATTATCCTTTGGCTCATAATAACCTATTGCAACTTCAAACTATTCTCACGAAAGCTTTGTTTATTATACTGTCTTCTGTTTTTATCATATTTAAAAAGTAACCCTACTTATCTTGCTCCTAAGGCGAATCGTGCACGAGACAAAGTCGTCATGGGCCGAATTTATTTCTCAACGGGTAAAAATGATAAAATGACCCCCTCCCAGAATCCTTCCCCTCACAAAATTATTGAAATATACTTGCATTGGCCACCAAAGAGCCAGTTGAGCTTGGACCTTTGTGGAGATGATACCTATGTTTGTCTTGAGCTCAAATTACTAGCGCGTATTTTAAATCTGTATTTGAGTCATTTTAATACAAAACTACAAAGTTTGAACCCCCTCTAGTTTAGTGATTCTTAGAAAATATTCCTTATCTTTCCGACTTAGTTGTGTGAGGCAGTAAATTGACTTTTGGTTGACTAGAGGGAGGGAGGGTTGGTGTTGGTTGTACAAGCCAAATGATTCAAGGCTATACAAGATTTTATTGTGACTACAGCTGAAAACTGTGAACATAAACAGATTACCTACCACTACACAAAAACGACTACAGACAAATAAATTGTCAGAGAATCGTGAGCTTGTTTGTATATCACGTGGGATACCTTGGTTCAAATCCCAGATGGGTACACAAAGTCATTTTCCACATATCATTCTGAATGCTATCACCGTAGAGATGATCCATTTAGCAAAGATTAAATAAAGCAGCATTTTACTAGATTTACATATAATAATACAGTAGGCCTAGCTATAATACATTCACGACCTTAGTTTACTTGAATGACAGCTCACAAAGTTACTGGAAATAGTCCCTAATACATCCCTACGCCAACAGCTGACATCTGTCACTTTGGATGGCTGTAATAAAAACGTATGGTAATGTATGAATTTGATAGTTAACCACAGTAATTTAGGCCAATATTATTTATATATTTATTTGAGGTCGGGCACAAAGCTTATTTATTGTTTTATTATACTTAAAAAAATTATTATTCAGATCACTTTCACAAAAGGACTAACTACCATACTTTCAAAATGGCGAGCGACGAATTAAAACCATGTGATTCAACGTGACGGAAACAAGTTATTTACAATGATGCACCCACGCAGTGGATAAAAATATTTTATTCAGTTAAATATTTCTAAATACGATAAAATAATCATAAAAATAATTTATTCCATGTATAAAAAATGAC
The DNA here is from genome assembly GCA_902151455.1 of Timema bartmani. NCBI lineage: Eukaryota > Metazoa > Arthropoda > Insecta > Phasmatodea > Timematidae > Timema > Timema bartmani. Next base: position 2,392 of record CABFWB010000782.1, read on the forward strand.
AAGTATTTTCTTTTTTCCAAGTAGATACGATGCCTGTATTAAAAGGTATTAATGTATGCATTATATTACACATAGTCAATAACGTTCCAAAACCAAGAATAAGTACTTTTATTTATGTTTAAAATATTGTTTCGATTGGGTAAAAAGACATTATTAAAATTATGAAACAGTGTAAGAAAACTTAAGTTTACGTTATTTTAAATCTAAAATATAACATGTAATTAAAAAAACTTAAAATTTATAACAAAAGAGTGATCTTTTACAAGTATTGGCAACCCAAAACCTAAACATACGATTTTTGAACTGATATCCAGGTAAAAAACTTATCATGAACCGACTTAGATTAATTTGTTAAATGAAGAGTAGAGATATACAATAGTAAAAACTGTCTTTATAAATGATTTATAGATTTACTTATTACCAACACACGGAATACGGAATAAACGTTAAACCCACCTTGCATAGTTTGCTGGTACTAAGGGTGTTTATTCTTAAGTAGTTCCCCTAACCAAATGTGTCAGAAACAAGAGCTTCCCAAACAAATGTTGAGTTCAATTTAACATAAATTAAAGTTATTTTCAAAAAACGTGTGGGTTGTTTATTTTTTAGGTAGTTGTGAAAGATTACATTACATTACATTACATTTAATACTCAATACCCATAAAATAAGAGCGCGGTTTTTCCGTATTGTGTACTAATACTATTATTATTATTATTATTATTATTAATAGTTCATTATTTCAATGATTCTATTGGCATAGTCTGTTATATTTATTATTTTCTTCAGTGGTTAACTTGTCTTAATTCTTATTGGTGGAAATTACGTCTTACGACTTTTCATTTTAGAAAGACTATTTTGAATTTAAGAGGAACGTAATTATGAGTAAGCTTGCGATTGTATAGTTACGAGTCTTGACAAATGTTATGTTGTTTGTAGACGAGCCATAAGGGGACTCTGAAATAAAGTTAAACGTAAATTTCATTTATGAATCAAATTTGAACAAATAATTATTTTTTTAAAACAATCTGGAACAAATTTGGTACCATCAAACATATTTTAAAAATAAGGATTTTTAATAGCTGGGAACAAACTTGCTGGTGTTGGGGAACTGATATCCAATTTCTGTTTTTAACGGTGTTTATTTTGGTCGGGTGGAAGGTAGGGGTGGATCCAGGAAGCAATTTTTTGGGGGAAGGGGAAGAACTTTTACTCGGAGGAGGGAGTACGGAATATCTACAATAAAAATTTCAAATTTAACACTCAAAAGAAGTGACGTTTTAAGGTCATCCTGGACTCCGGATCCGCTCAGATGTATTTAAATCTAAATTCAAATGTTTTCGTCCTTCGCCTGACCATTGGGGTGGGGGAAGGGTGTAAAGGATGGTTTCATAGACATTAGCAAAAATGTGTGAAGTGAAGTGTTAAAGCGATTTACACCACGAGATGGATTCATCAAAAGTTTTAAAAGCCGACCTCTTAGAGGCAGGCAATAATCTAACATCTGCTAGTTCACAAATAATCCGCCAGAAAATTAATATACATTTGAAACCTAAACACAGTAAGATAAAAATTAAATGAATAATTACAAACTGGTTTATAAAAATGTTATTTTTAGATGTAGAAGTAATATTTAATTATTTAAAAAGTATTTACGTGATTGTATTGAAATATTTACACTTTAATCTAAAGTAAGCTATTAAGTCAAATATTAAAAAAATCAAATACATAGAAATTATGGTTTTAGAAAAATAAATTAACCAAATTTTATCAGTTAAAACAGATTTTAAAGCAAATTAATATATATATATATATATTTTAAAAATCTAAACAATTAAAATTAGTCTTGCTGAGAAAAAAAATGTTTTCTCAAAAAAAATCCGATGCACGATTCCCCTTTAAGGTACCCACTCTGCCTATCATAGTCTCAAGTATTTTTTATAAGTATTTTCTTTCTAAACTCTAGATTTTGGTAATTTATTTTCCGCGCCAAGACCGAACTTATGAGAGTTTTTGAGATACAACCTTATCTTGGATAAATTTACGTTAATATTTTATTATATCATTAACAGTTAATTTTGTTATATCTTGTATCAATAACTTTTTATTTTATAAAAGCTATTTAATTCGGTTATTTCCCCCCAAAATTTAACACATGAACGGCTTGAGGTCCGATCGGGGCTAAAGATTTCCAGTTGTCTCAAACGTATTTAGCTTGTCAGACCCACGTTTCTTAGAACTAGTTTTTGCACTTTTCTTTTTCCAATTTCCACCAACGTTTGGAAAATAATAAAGGAAAAATGCCACTTTTTTTTTTATCACCGCGTCTTACTACCTCTTTAGGTTGTACACACATGTAGTAATTACATACTCTAATAGTGTAGGGATGTGGAAGGAAGCATTTTAGAGGTAATCTACCCGAATTTGTGTGGAAGGAGAGTGGGAAACCATTTAGGGAAAACCACCCTCAGTAGACCCGACAGGGAATTGAACCCCGATCTTCCCGTCAACAGCAGGTAATTCTCACGAGAGCCACTGAAACTTGTCAAAATGCTATAAATAAACTATTTCAATAACTGCACAGACAAAGCTGGGAGGCAGCGCCCATCCCTCCTGCCAGGATTAAAATGTGAGTTTGTTCAACTACCTTTTAAAAAAAAATAGAAATTACCTTTTATAAAATACAAATACTTTTTTTCTGGTCAGCAATAAACATATTGAAAGTAAACCTTTCTGTCAGAAAAGGTCCTTTTATATGAAAATTGGTCTGTAATTTGTAATGATATGGAATTATGCATCTAAATAATTTGTTATTCACATCTAAATTCAAAATTACGATATTATAAATATGAGCGGGTAGTAAGATTTATTTGTGTTAAGTTGCAAGGTATGGTGAAATCTTGCTGCGTCTCTGTTTGAAAAGCGAACTCAGTTTTGTAGTTAGAGACGCACCTGGATGACCACACCTTTCTTTCTTTTTTTTGGAAGTTTCGAGAAGGAGATGTCACTAGATATACCTATTTCAAAGTGCGCATCTCTTCACTTGCAATACTGACGAGGAACCGTATGGGTCGGGTCTATGACAAATTTCACGTGCCAGGAATTAACATACACATACTACAATAGTCGGGTTTTTAAAATTAATATTTACAACGTGTGAAATATCTAGAAAAAACTATTTATCTACTTAAAATAAAAAACTATAAAAGACCAGAACTTTTAATTTATTAAATAAGACATCATCCCCTTTTGATTACCATAATACAGGATAGCAACCTTGAACTTAATTCAATAATTATGTAAAAATTATCATACTAATTGTGGCGAACGAACATTAAAATATCAGGCTAACTCTTTTATACGTTACAAATTACGAAAGTCCTAGCTCGGCGCTCGAAAGTCTGCTTATAAGTTTCAATCTATAATATACGAAAGTTGAGACAGTATATATATTTATTACCCTGAGCGTGGACAGGAACTGTTGAACCGCTTATTGTGAGGGTTGGCAGTTATAGTTTAAGGTTGCGTGTGGTTTATAATATGATCCGCTCTGCGGGTGCAGTCAAGCCTTCAACACCCCGCTATCCCCCCTACTCCTCATGAGATGTGTGAATCGCGGTTAAGTGGGCCCGGGAGAGCGGAACCCGAATGGATATAAGGGGGGGGGGAGGGGGGGGCGGCGTTCTTTATTGATCCAACTCCGGACAGGTTAGGCGGGGACGAGCAGAACACGAGACGTGTGTCTCTTCAGCTGCGTACTGGTTGCTCGGTGCGAGTTGAACCTTACGGTTACAACTTGGTGCGAGCTGTATCACCTGTAAAGCCCCGTCTACAGACTCCGTCCTTATAGTTCTTAGGGGTCCCTAGAAATGGAAAATTGCCTCTACAAAGTCCGTAACCGTAAACACGTGACCGTGCCAACCAATGAGAAAGTTGGACACATCGTCCAATTAACTCTTCGAAAGGAAATGTTCTAGGGCTAGGCGCAAACAGACGATATTCCAGCCGAACAACGATTATAAACAAGAGTAAACACACAACATATTTTGATAAAACACCCAAGATAGGCTACATTTGAAAGGTTGGTTAAGGACAGTCACAAATAATATATTTAAAACACGAGCTAGTTAGTTCAGTTGCTATGAAAATCCCATTGGTGCTTTCATCATGATGAGAGTGCACACCCACTTTCTTGTGATTGGTATTCCTTAGCAGCCTGTCCAGAAAGTCATAAGTTGAGTCAACTTCTACAGAGTGATAAGGACTCTGTAGACGGTGCAATCTGTTAGTGTCGGGTCGATCTCTTACGGAGTACTACTACGCACCTTACAGAAACTGAGTCTGTAGATGGGGACTTTTTACTTGCAATCCGTCGCGGTAGAGTTCAGAGGCGCACTCTTTGGGGCGAGGAAATACAATTATTATAACAATCAAGGCTGTAGCTAGAATTACATTTTAAAAGGTGAGGGGGTGATTTGCGGGGGCACAGCCTTCTAACAAAATAAGTCCAAGACAATTTATGAATATTAAATGGATCTAGAAGCCATTCGTTATTTTATTATGGTAACCAAGGGTGGCGGTTGATTTAATGATGAAAGTAGCCTTGTATATAATGTATCAAAACTATTGTTTCTTTACTTTTTTTCTGATTAGTAGATTTAGGGGAACAGGGGTAATGGTTAGAGCCCCGTAAAAATGGCGAGACGCGATAAAACGAAAAGTGCCATACAAAGATGGAATCAAGTACTTTTCCCTTTGATAGTTTTTAAATATGATTTACAATGTTTTTGAAAAGCGAAATAAAACGAAATTGTCTTGTTACACAAAATACTCCTGTAAAACGAAATAACACCGCTTTTACAAAAAAATCTTTAAACAATATAATGTAGTTGATTTTTGGACTGCTCATATATTTAAAAAGTCATGGATGAAGGTATTTTTCTTTAAAGTATCGTATGTAAATTATCCTTTTACTTCATCCATGGAGAATCACGCGTTTTCGCAGAATAGTCTGTAAAAGGATTTCACCAGAAAAACTTTTTTATTATTCTCAAAATATAACTCCGCAGTATTTAACAAACTAGCGAGAAAAGCCAGCTCCCTATATCCAATAGGAAGCTAGCTTTCACTGCACCTGTTGAAGAGAAATACCTGATTGGTTACTCTTGACAGTGTCATGAGAGGCCCAAGAAACAAGGGACACATCCGCATACAAGCTAAATGTACGCAGAAAATTACACAGAATGTGCCGTAGAAAGAGCGAGGGTAGACGTAAACAGAATGTGCCGCTGAATTAGAGAGGGTAGACGTACACAGAAGGTGCCGTAGAAAGAGTGAGAGTAGACGTAGAGAGAGGGCCGGAGTAAACATACAGAAAGTGTCACAGAATTAGCAAGAGTAGACGTAGACAGAGAAAATGTGTGTCAACGATAAAGTGAAGAGTAATAACAGTCAATACGTAGTTTAATTTCAACAAAGTGTAAAGAAAGAAATAAAGCGTGTACAACATAAACAGTTGTATTTATATCATCAACATTCTATATCACAATAATTGGCGCTCGAACACGGAGCTATAAATACCAATTATATCTAATATTATTCCATATCATCAGAATTGTCGCCCAATATCGGGGCAATTATATGTGAATAATACCGTAATATAATAATTGTCGCTCGATCACGGAGCTATAAAACACCAATTATACATCAAACATTACAATAGCATTATAATAGGCGCCCAACGCGCGACCGAAATATAATAATTGGCGCTCGATCACGGATCTATAAATACCAGTTATATCAACAAACATTCAATTTAATTATAATAGACCCCAATCACGGTAAATTACATAATCAATCTTCGATATCGTTACAATTGTCGCCCAACCGCGGGACAATTACTTCATCAACTTTCGATATCGTTACAAATGTCGCCCAAAAGTGGGGCAAGTGCATAATCAACTACCGATATCGTTACAACAAACACGAAATTAAGAAGAAATCAAGCAGTAATTTTGACCATGCTGTAATTTGATTAGTATTTTGCTGTAGTGTAAGCTAACTCTAGGCTACAAAATTGTGAAATATGCAGACAAACTTGACAAAGAATTTTAAAGCAAATATATAAGATTTCAATAACAAATTTTAATTTTGTATACATTGTCTCAATATGTAAATAACATTTAAACACCTCCGATAGCATGTAATTTTGAATAAACATGAAATAACACCGAAAAGTGAGATTTAAAAAACAATTTTAACTAAAAATAAAACAATTTTTACGGGGTAGTAATGGTACATCTTTTTAATATCAAATCCCCGGGTTCTATTCCTGGCATGACCGAAAAATTTATCATTGGTGAAATGTGGGTTTCCCCTTTCACAATGATGAATTAACGGCCGGGGGCTGAATGATGTGTCTGTTCTAGATTTAGGTTAGTTTATAGGTCATGTGCTGATATAATCAGTCGGTTGAGAAAGTTCACGTTAAATACCTCGAATAAAAAAAAATCGTAAGCCTGGTCATAAAATTACAGCCTATACATTCGACACATTTTCATTAACATTAAAAAAAAACATTCATCATGTTCATTACTTTATTATTATTATTATTATTGTTGTTGTTGTACTATTAATCTATTTTAAGTTTTTTCTTAACTCATGTAATTTTGATAAATACTTTTTGGTTATTTAAAATATATAGATTATACATACATTAGAATGCAATTTGTTTTCATGCTTAAAACTTGTGTTATTTTACGCTAACATTTTTTATTATTTTAAACTTCGTGGACAAATACCGCTTTTTTTTTTACCAGTCGCGTAGGTAGCTTTGCTTTTTGTCTCCCGAGGGGAATGATGTCTGATCGTGTAAATCTCATATCCCACTCACCCATCGATACAAAAAAAAAACTGTTTTCTGTAAAGTTATTTTTTAATATCAATTACCCTGCTCAATCTAACAAATATTTTTTTCTTATGTACTCTTAATTAACCCTTCACCTTTGGACTTTAATATATTTGAGGTATTTAACGTTCACTTTCTGAATTGACTGATTATTACAGCACACGACTTATATATATACCTACATAATTAATTGAAGTGTATTTTGACATATATACCCACATAATTAATTGAAGTGTATTTTGACAAGTAATTTCTAAGCACGCAGCTTAGGCCTATATCATCTTTGAGTTGAACCCATCTTAACCTAGGTCACAGCACAGCTAGAACAAATGTTTATCAAACTGTACCACGCTTATCCGCAGGGGTTTGCAAAGGATTTCGGGTGATAAATGACACACCACTGAGTTTTATTATATTTGTCTGAAAATAGTAAGAATTAAATAGCCAAAGCTATTATTTACGAATTTAGTGAGAATTACTCCATCTAGATATCATATTCTTAAAATTGAAAAATGACACCTGGACACGGGAATTGAACCCGAGACCTTTAGCTTAGTACGCCAATGCTCTAATCAGGTCATTCTTCACTCATATTTTAAGGCAGTCTCTATGATGGACTTAGCGGAAATCGTCGGCTACAAATATGCCAACTACCGAGTCGCAGATGGCTGCGTTATCTGATAGCTCGTGATATTAATATAATCACATATTTGTAGCCGACGATTTCCGCTAAGTCCATCATAGACTCTGCCTTAAAATATAAGTGAAGAATGACCCTGGGCACGGGAAGAATCCTGGATAGCTAAGTGGTTAGAGCATTGGCGTTCTAAGCCAAAGGTCCCGGGTTCGATTCACGTGTCCAGGTGTCATTTTTCAATTTTCAGAATATAAAAATAGTAAGTCTGATAAACAAATTAACGTAGATTTCGACGTGATGTCATGTACTTTAATAGGCCTTTCTTTACCTCTGTCCATTGCCTTGCTTAGCCTACCACTGTTCGTTTGTTTGAAGAACTGGAAAAAACACAGGGGATTTTGAAAAATCTAGTAAATTAGGGATTGTTCTGATTGGTTTTTACTCTCCCTCGGCTCAAATTGGGGTACACATTCTCTTGATTCAAACTTTCTCATCCTTAACACATTAGCGTAATTAGTTCATGTGCGTACAACCCGAACGAGTTGTAAGACGTGATGCTATTTTCTGATTAGAAAATATAAAATGATTTCAGTTACGCTACTGTGGGTGTTCGTCAGATGGGGAGTGGATGCTGTGTGGAAACTTGGCAACGTGGTCCTGTGGCGCGTGTAGATGACATGTTTGTAAACAATGCGAGCACGTGGAGTCAATCGTGTCAAGGGGCATTTCACTACTGTCGGCAATCGTCGCATCCCTTTTCAATGTTTCTCAACTGGTATATTCTGTATCACAGTACATTCTTTCGCATCCCTTTTCAACGTCTCTCAACTTGTCTATCCTGTATCGCAGTACATTCTTCCACATCCAATTTCAATGTTTCTTAACTTGTATATTCTGTATCACAGTACATTCTTCTACATCCCCTTTCAATGTCTCTCAACTTGTCTATCCTGTATCACAGTACATTCTTCCACATCCCTTTTCAACGTCTCTCAACTTGTCTATCCTGTATCACAGTACATTCTTCTACATCCCCTTTCAACGTCTCTCAACTTGTCTATTCTGTATCACAATACATTCTTCTACATCCCCTTTCAATGTTTCTCAACTTGTATATTCTGTATCACAGTACATTCTTCCACATCCCCTTTCAATGTTTCTCAACTTGTATATTCTGTATCACAATACATTCGTCTACATCCCCTTTCAATGTTTCTCAACTTGTATATTCTGTATCACAGTACATTCTTCTACATCTCCTTTCAACGTCTCTCAACTTGTCTATCCTGTATCGCAGTACATTCTTCCACATCCCCTTTCAACGTCTCTCAACTTGTATATTCTGTATCACAGTAAATTCTTCCACATCCCTTTTCAATGTTTCTCAACTTGTATATTAAATGTATCACAGTATATTCTTCTACATCCCCTTTCAACTTCTCTCAACTTGTCTATCCTGTATCACAGTACATTCTTCCACATCCCCTTTCAATGTTTCTCAACTGGTATATTCTTTATCACAGTACATTCTTCCACATCCCCTTTCAACGTCTCTCAACTTGTCTATCCTGTATCACAGTACATTCTTATCTCTTGTCATGGCACCAGTTTTTTTTAGCACGACACATTTATTATCTTACTGGTTTCATGAAAGTATTTTTGTAATAATTATATTTGATCGATCGTGTTTTAGCCCTACATCGTTTAAATACCATACCTTTTTTTTAGCACCGCGTCTTACTTCCCGTTCAGGTTATACATTTATGTACTAATTATGCTAATGGTCTTAGGAAGGTTATATTAAAGGAAGTGTACCCGCATTTGCTTGGAGGGAGAGTGTAAAACCATTCAAGGAAAAAAACCCTCAGTACACTCGGCCGAAAGTCGAACCTCAATTTCCCCGTAATCGGTAGTCTAGTCTACCGCAGGAGTAGCGCGTTAAACCACACGGCCACCGAAGCGGGTAATATATAGGCTACAATGGTTATCCAAGAGGTATGGATGGATAAGGAAGGTTGGTTTGGAGCAGGCTCGTTTGATCATAAGGGCCACATTGAAATTTTAAAATAATGAGGTGGCCACATTGAAATTTTAAAATAATGAGGTGGCCACATTTCAAAATTTACAATATTGTCACATTCTCTGTTAAAAATAATTCAACATAAAACTTATTTATTAACTCTCGCCCTCTATTTTATTTACTAGGAATTTTTGCAACTTGTCGATTGAGTTGTCCTTAGAAATTTGACCATCTATGAAAGGTTTTGAATTTGTTGCAAATAAATGTGTTAATATTGTAAAATAAATTTGGTAATAAATAACCGGGCTCCATTGTACGCCGCACATTAGCATGGCTTGGAGCACTAGTTTGACATGGGTGGTTTTTGCACGGTCACGAACAACTTACGTTCTCGTAAAGAAACTAGTGTGTGATCCAAGGGCGCCAGCAGGATTTTTCTTCGGGAGGGGCAAACCGGCGGGTCTGGGGTTATGAAAATTGATTAAATTGAAGCCCCAAAATACTCTTTTTAAGGCAATCGATGTCTCCTGAAAATAAGACACTACATAAGAAAAATGTTTCAAATTCATCCAAATTCGTGGGTGGACATTTGAACTCGATGATTTGAATGACGAAATGCTGTTAGAATTGCTTGCGCATGCGCCATACTAACCCTAAATTCAGCAGGTGGCCTGGTGGCGGGCGCTAGTAATTGGTTTATTAGTTATATTCTATAACTGTCTGTTTAAGCGCTAGTTAAGAACACTGTTGGGCGGGTCTAGCCTACTTCTAATATCTATAACATCACAGAATCTCGAAGGAGGGGGCAATTGCCCCCCCCCCCTGCGGGCGCCCCTGGCGTGATCAGAATTCACATAACTTAACGTAACAACTCTAGCAAAACACATACATTGAATATGGATTGTTTGAAAACAAACTATTCACTAAAATTAAACCCAAGTATTTAGGGCTCATTAGGTTACAAGTAGGCCTACTTGCAATACAAACTTACTGGATATACAAAATAAAGTGACATAAGAGGCTACTGTGTGTTAAAATTCGCGAAACATAAAAATGTACCGAAGAATTCGTATGCCTAACACAAACGAAGTAATAAATAGCCCTGTTGACTTCCCCCGCGACCTGGTTGGTAGGCTAGAACACGTGATACCTTCACTAAACGTTCTGCCCCGGACTACCCTGTGAACGTTAGGTTAACTGCATCGTGATAGTTCCCATTTAAAAACTCGAGAACCTGTACGCTTTGTTACGTCACGTGAACGTTAAGTTAATCGTGATCCTGAGACTGGGGGAAGTACGCCCGTACTTGCTTAGAAGGGGAGTGAGGAATTTAATACTACGTTCAGACGGGGCGGTTCGATCCGTATGGAAATGGGCAGCTGTTCAGACTTTGCAGAATCTGTGCGGAATATATAAAAGAAAAGTTAAATAAAACATCGTTAATATTCACAAAACCAAAACATTGACATTTATAGTACGGATAGTACAGAGGGCCGGATAGACGCGGGCCTACTGTTCTTACATAATATAAAATATGTGATAATAGCTAATAATAGGATCTGTAATAAAGAGCAAACCTATCAAGTACGTTCTTTTTTTTTCATTTAATCCCCGGCGTCGGCGAATAGTTCCAATTCCATCCAAGCTAGTTTTTTTTGGATTTTGTTGGAATATTATTCACATTCCATGTCCCATATGGCAGGCCTTTTCTTCACCTCGTCAACAAAAAGTTCTGTATCGAAACGCTCTATAATTCACTTATCTGCCTAAATCCAAACCGCGCCGAATCCGCTCGTCAACTGAACGCTTTCGTTAAAATTCATAGAAATCGAGCCGCGCGGAATACGTGCGGTATCGAGTTTCTGGAGTTCGGTCAGTGGAGACCGCTCGGAAGATTGGACCGCTCCTCGTGTGAACGAGTGTAATATGGAGCTCAATACAACTTGATACCGCGCGGACTGAACGAGCTCTAAAGTGATATATCGCATGGGGAACTCCTCCCATTTCCCCGTAACTTTGTCAGCCTAATAATACATTGCAAGAACGTTTGCCTACCGGTGCGGGTTTGATGTAGCTTGTAAACATAGGTGTACTGTATAGTTTTATCATTAATGAGTAATTTTTATTAGGATAATAAGCGTTTACTGTTCTTTGCAAATTGTTCCGCCAACCTCATGTTCGTATTATTTAAGTACTGATGGATAACACGTAAAATTAGAACTACATTTCGAATATTGGATTTCTAAAATTTATTGATTGTTGCAACACAAGAAAATTTAATAAAAAACAATAACTAATTAAATTTTGTTTTTGATATTAAATTCTATCACTAAATGTACGGTAAATTCATTTCTATTGCACAACTGATTAAATTTGTATTGTGAAAAAGGGGAGGTTTTTATTAGCGACAGTGTTCCTTTTCTTTTATGTTTGTCATGTTTGTATTTTTAAACAACAATTTTATGAATGTGTATATTTTATTAGGCTAACGTGCACTTTCTAAACACATATCAGAACATAGCTTATGAACTAGCTTTACCTAGGACAGCGCACCTGTTAACTCACTACACTCCTTGGCCTATTGTCAAGGTATTTATTAACTAACAGTATCATTTTGACGTGGCCCCCCCCCCCCCCC
>CABFWB010000782.1:23304-131230 GCA_902151455.1 Timema bartmani
TAACCACAGAATGGACCCCCCCTCCCCCCAACCATTCCGCCCTTTTCTAGTCCTTAACTGCTTTCAATTTGCGGATCACCCTGTTCCTTCTGTTTGCGGATCACCCTATGCTCTCATCGAGCGTCAAGGTGAAACAATCGTTCGTTATCAGAACAAGATAACCTGTCCGGCGCGTTACCGCAGTGAAAACAAACGCATCGAGCGAGGCGTGCGTATTATAACTTGCTAGCGATTGTTTTTCTCTTTGTCGCCCGACGTGAGACACGGGATGAGTTGCGACCTCGTGCAGTTCCTCATCCTCAAGGTAATCCGTATATTCGGGAGTGTATACTATAAAGTGGCAAAGTGGTGTTTCGTCCGTTTTTGGCGGTGACGTGGAAGATGCCGGAGTTGATCCCGTTGCTGTTAATTGTTCATAAAACAGAATCGAAGAGAGGCGCTTCTGAGTGGCTTACAAACTTCAGCCAGGAAAGTGTTTTTCGTGTCCGATTCTTCATTTTACTCCAAGACAGTCTTTAGAGAGCAAGTAGTAACTACAGTCTAATTTTCTTAGGAAGGAACCTTATCTCACAGCGAGAAAAGTCAAGTATTCATACGTTGTCGCGTGGCCCTCAGCTGTCACTTTTGATGAATAGTATCACTATCTATAACATAACACTAATAAAATAGTAAATGTTATCAATGTTGACAGTAAAAATATGTTTGTATTATTGAAAAGTTCTTCCGATAAAAATCTTATTATATTAGGGCCGCCACTACATACCTGAGTAGCCGGGAAAATGCAAGGATTTTTTTTTGTGTCAGGAAAAAATAGGGAAATTAACAACAACAAAAACAAAAGACTAACAAATATTTAATATTTTTGAATTTAATACAATTCATCTGCAAGCTTTAAATATTAGTTCTTGGTAGAAACCGCACCACAGTTTTCTCCAGGGAACATTGGGTAACGAAGTGACTGCATACATTTTCCTATCAAGCTCAAATCATTCTACTTTAATCACCAATGACGTGACATAACACGTCACCATAAAGAATAAAATTTATCTGTACTACTCTGTATAAAATGTTTCTGTAGAAATGGCAATTCCTTACAGAAAACCTGAAAAAATAAGTAAATATATACCACGCACGTCTGACTTTCATAACAATTTTTTTAATGTAAAATAAATGGGTTTAGCAGATCAAAACGTGCTACCACAATTTTTTATACTGTTCCAGATTAGATCTGCCCTTAAATTCATGTAGATATCTAATGTGAAGTTTATTATTCACCTCCAGAACATTTAATTGGCCTGCCATTAAATTAATCATGTAGTTTTACTATTGGTTGTATAATATGCTAGCCTAACTAAAACATGTTGTTTGCCCAAGATAACACTCATGTTGTAAGATATCGCTCATTACCTTTCTTTATCTCCACAAAAAAAAACAAAAAAACAACGAGGCTGCAGGCCTGATATATCTGGTACCATCTTCGAGCGATAATCCCACTCAGTCTACTATTCTATGCAGGAATCCTAACCTATATCCACCGTGCAAAACTACTGAGCAAGTCAATTTATTAAGTTACTAGGTAATTAAAACCTTATTTTAAAGCCAATGATATAACCGATACAGTATTATATAATAACATGAGTTCCTAAACTCATTCAACAGACTTTATTTGATAGTGATCCGCTTCGATGGCCGAATGGTTTAAGGCGTCATTGTGTTGGAATGGCCTGCTGATGACTGGGAGATTGGGGATTCGAATCCCGGTCGGATCTATTGAGGTAGGTCTTTCCTAAACGGTTTACCACTCTCCTACGCTAATGCTGGTATATTACCGCTAAAATTCTTCCTACCTCATTCCTACAACATTAGAATAATTATTGTATATGTGTATAACCTGAACAGGTAGTAAAACGCGGCGATAAAAAATATATGATATATTTGTTAGTGTGTCACGTGAGTTTGAGTCGTGAGCTGGAAAGAGGCCCTGCAGTTAAACAAGAGCCACTCTGTTGAGGGGAAAACACGATCTTGAACCACCGCTCTTGGTAGTGAGTGTACAACAGGTTTTTATTTCATAAGTAGTAATTAAATTGCACTTTATTTGACAATGTATCATATCAGAACACTACTTGCAACACCCAGTCCTACGGCCATCAATTCTTTACATTGAAATGGGGAACAACAATTTCACCAATGAAACATTTTTCAGCCATGCCGGGAATCGAACATGGGACGCAGACGCTTTACCGACTTAGCTAAGGAGTCGGACGTGTATATCAGGTATAACAGGATATAAAATGTTGGTGTAGAACTTGATATGGAAAACATGTTGATAGCTCATCCATTGATTTCACTATAAACCAAACCCTCAAACAATACCAGTTTTGTCTCCATCGCCGCTTGTAAAACCCGAGAGCGAAATAGTCCTGCACTGAGCTTTCGAGAGGTATAGTTGCATGGCAGGAACAGTTTTGGGAAATTTCTAATGTCAGGGATTTAACTAAAAATAACCCTCTTTGGTGGTCAAATGGCCCAAGGCGTCACTCGTGCAATAAACTGGATCACCGATGACTGGGAGATCGGAATTACAACACCTGTCGGGTGTACTATAAGGGTGGTTTTTCCTAAATAATACTTTTCCACTCTTCCTCCACGCGAATACTCTACCTTCCTCACACTTACCCCACTAGCGTATTTAATATTTATTAATGTGTACCCAATCGCAGTGAAAAAGTAAAGAGAAAATAAACAATTCAAACACTCCAAACTTTCACAGGAAGAACCTTAACTGACAGAAATGTTGAAAACCCTTTAATAGTTAGTATTTTAATACTCTCTACCACCAACATTGGTTTAATGCTAAAGCTACTAACATTTGACATTCTAGAAATATGTCTTATTTTATTTATGAATTATAAAGTTCATATAAAAGGTTATTAAAAGCTTCCAATGACTTCACTATGTGTTACTATGTAAACTTTTCCTTACATTATTAATCAATGAAACAGATTAACAAAAAATATATCTGGAATTGTAGTGCACCAAGCCCTGACGCTACAAATCAACCCTGCTGAATATATCCTTTCATATAATATTCTCTAATCTGCTCTTTGAACCATGGATCTATGAAGTAAAAGTACTTTGCAGTGCTGACCTACCCCAACATTGACATTAGTGTGAAAGGAGTGCTCGGGTGTGTTGAAGGGGGTGGGAGTGGGGGAGCTAGCCTTGCTATCCTTCTAACTCCCCCACCCTCCACACTCCAGATGAACAGCTGTTTTGAATCTATGGCGAGGGGGTAGTTATAGAGGCGTGATTTTATTACTCTTTCTCTTTTAAGGGCGTGGTTGAAATTACTTTTGAGATCTGAGAGAAATGCGCGCATCTGGTGGTTTATTTTGGCTTTTTTTTTAGCACCTTGTCTTACTACCCCGTTTGTGTTATATACTTATGCACTAATTACGCTAATTGTTTTAGGGATTAGGGAGGTTATATCGATAGGAAGTGTACTCACATTTGTGTGGGAAACAATTTTGAAAAAACCACTCTCAGAACACCCGGCCGAGATTCAAACCTCGATCTCCCCGTCACCGACAGTCTAGTCTACTGCGAGAGTAGCGCCTAAGACCATGCAGCCACCAAAGTGGATTTTGGTTGTATTGATTGAGTAACTTGCTTTAAAAAAAGGGGAAGGAGGTTGGGGTGGGACGAAAACCGTTCTGTCACAATCCCATTGCATATATTTAACATGTCATGCATATTTTCTGACAAATATGTTTTTATTTAGGAACTGTATCTTCATAAAGTTACGGATACAGATACAGTTTTAATTATATTTATTTAATAGTAATAATTTTGCACATGCCATCAAAAGTCGATAATATATACATTATATAAAGGAATCTAACTCATTTTTCAACAAAAGGTTAAAACTCTACCTAGGCCTACATCTTTAATCAAACCTTGCACTTATTTTTATTACCTGATATTAAAAGAAAGTTAATCATCATTTGTCAGGAGAAACACAAGAGCAAGGTGAATGCAGTTGTAATGAGATATCTAAGAAATGCATGTGGAAAAACCTGTATGGACCGAGTCAGTATGAATGGGTGCTGAAGGAATGTAGTTTAAAAGGGAATCCAGGTAAATGGGAAATAAGCGTGTTACGTTGGTTTGGTCATGTTGAGAGGTGAGTGTTGGTTGAGTGACAAAGCAAGTACATGAAGGTAGAGAGTGTGAATCAAAAGAAAGGGGTAGGCCATGTTAAATGGATTACAGAGGCGGTCCTAAAAAAACTAAGCAAAAGTTAAAAGAATAAATTTTTAAAAGATTCTTCATATCTATATTACTAACTTTCAAATCACCGCAAACCCCCTCAAGAACAAAACATGAGCAAGTACTGGATTTGACTGTTGAAATATAGTTGAAAATACTGATCTAACCACTAACAATGCAGCCAATTGAGATTAGTAGCAGTCATGTGTACTAACTGCTTGCCTTTATAAGTATATTACATTTATTTGTGTTAATGACCACATTTAACAGTGATTATTGTTCATGTGTTTCAGTCGGGGGCATTGCCCATATGTAGCGAGTGTCTTGGGACGTCTAGCAAGAACAAGCACGGCTGTGAGGAGGTGCTTAGTTCGTGTGCTGAGTGCGGGCTGTCCGTCCACCTGTCCTGCCTCCCAGCCAACCAGGGCTCGGAGCTCTCGGTGCTGCTAGATAAGGGCAACCGCTGGTTCTGCGAGGACTGTCGGACCTGCGCCAGTTGCAATGAACCCGCAGACCAGGTAACGCATTGTCCATCTGATAACAAATGAGCATACATTATTCTTCAGGAGCTGTAGTTCAATTGATAATCACTTACCTTCAATAGATGACTTATAATAATGTGGGGAGGGATAGAAATATCTAGTCTTTGGATCCATAGGCCAGCTTTAAGTGTGATTTTGTGCCCGAGCAAATTTTAATTTTGGCACTCCCTTTTCTATCACATAATTCTGGTACAAACAATGTCTTAAGCCCGAAAGAATTGATGTCCATATCATTTCTTTTCTTGAATATTGCTAATCTAATTTTAATGCAAGTTATATACAAATATACAGGATGGCACACATAAAACTGATTTGACCGCAACACACAGCTGTGGTTTTATATTGTAGTAATTTACTGTACATTTGAGTTACATTTCCAGTACATATTTATGTTTATTGTTAGACGTTTATCTTCATTGTCAACCTTTAGTTGTTATATTTTCACAGTATATGTTGGAAGTGGCCGCTATTAGCCCCGATGTATTTTTCTGCTCACAGAAGCATGTTCCTCAAAACTCCTTCCAATACGGCGAGTGTACTGCAGACAATCTCTTACTGGATATTGGTTTTCAACTCTTTCAATGTTTGAGGATTGTTGCGGTAGACTTTCCCTTTTAGTGTGCCCTAGAGGTAAAAGTTGTACAGGGGGTGGCCATAGACCCTTACTGATGGTCCGTTTGTGTGTACAATCACTGGATTTGAGCTAGTGTTTAATAAACTCCTCACAAATATGTAGACATATGTATTTATATTCTCTTTGGAAAAAAATGGGTCAATGATTTGCTGCCCTGACAACCATACCAAACACCAAATTTTAAATCATGGAGTGGTTTCTGGTGGGACTTGTAAGGTTTTCAGAATCCCACTGTTGTGGGTTGACATAGCCCAAACGGTGAAATCATGCTTCTGCTGTTGAGATGGGTCCAGGAGTTCTTCAGAATCCATCCATCTCCAAGAGCCATTGACAGTACTGGACACATTTTCCCTTATAAAGTTCTCTTATTTCATCGGTGTCTTCAGTCTCAATCGTGCAGTATGCACTGAATTACTCTAGGGTTGATGACTGCTGGGCTAAATGCCATGTTGACCTATCGAGGCTCTCTCTGGTTCCTTGAGTGTGTACAATTCATTGTTTCACTCTCTTAGCGTTTGTTGAGTACAGAACAAGTTTGATGTCCATTTCTTCAATAAGTCTTGAATCATTGCTTTCACAGGAACAATGGCAACAGGGTATTTTGCTTCATATTGTTCACAAATCAACACGAAGGTACATGTGCGAACACACTCCTCCACAATAAAAACACATTGTTTGATTGAATACAGAATGGCTCACACGCAGACAGATGCACACTGAAATAAGCTCCCTAAACTGAACTCAACTCATATATGCATGAGATGATTAGTGTTCTGCGCGGAAATATGAAATATAACATGAAACAAGATGATGGGTTCTAAATTTATGAAAAATATTCAGAGAGAAAAACTATAAAATAAAATTAGGACACTAAACTTATCAAATTTTTATTCATATACCAAGGTAGTTTCAGTGTCACGGTGTCTCCTCTAGTGGTTACTCACTTCACCTACCTTTTGGGGTATCCCTACACACATAAGTAATAATCCATATTTATTATATCGCTTGTAAAACTACTATTTACAGAATTAGTGAGGCTGGGGGTGGGATGAGAGATAAATCAAACACATCTTAATTTAAGACTTATTGTGGCTGCTCTCTTGATTCTTGTCTCTAAGGCTTACAATTCAATTCCATAACAGCAATATTTTTTACCCTTGTGGCTGGAGAGATAACCTTCACAACAGTGTTGCTTTATAAGTGCCATTCATGCAATTAAATACCTTTAAGTAGGTGACTTAAGGTCATATTTATTGTCTAGTTTCAGGAGTCGACCAATATATCAGTGTAGAAATAACAAGCAGTTCAGGTTGAAAAGGGAATTGGCCAAACCTCCGAATCTCGACTGAATATAAATGGAGGAAGGCTTCTAGGATACACACCGGTTATTGAAATGCTGTAGGTGATAACTATCCAAACTGTTACCAATGTTAAATGTTATTGTATGCTCTGTTGTATAGGAATGTATATTCAGTGCAGGTAGGCCAATGAATGTACCTACAGTACTTCTCGGCAAGTTTTCATCTAAACATGCTACCAGTATTTATAGGCGACTATGATTTTTTTTTTACAGTTTTATTAAATGACAAATGCATAGACATTTAATTCTATACCAAACCAGATTATAATTTTATCTTTGTAGAAATCATTGAACATGAATAAAAATGTTTATGTTAAATTGTGGTCTTATTTAGTAGTTCCTTGTATCTAAATCATAAATATAGGCAATAAAACCTTTAAAACATTGTTAGTATTATAACCATTATTTGACGTTTATATTTTACTGTAATTACATTATAAATTTCTCTCATCATATGATTGGTAAGGTGTGTTCATGCATAATGTAAAATATTTTTAAATATTGAATTTCGTAACTACTATAAATTTTTTGTTGTTTTGCTAATCAAACTTACAAGAAAATTAAATTATGTTCATGCTATGCTATTATGATATGGAGTTAGAGGCATGCAAAAAAAGAGCAGTTTCAAATCATATTTATACCATATTAGATCTTCATAATGACATTTCGAAGCATTTTAAATTTAATGAAAGAGCACAATACAGCATCCTTAGTTAAATATAGACCTACCTTAAATTTAATTTAGTGTGCCCTACTTCATAATCTTACATGTTATAAAGCATTGTAAACTTTGTGGAATTTCAACATAATATATATTTTTAAGGTTTTCTTTAGTTAAACTTGAGCTTTGGTCACTTAGAAAAACTTTTTGCATCGACACTACTCTTCTTATGTGCCCATATTGTTTTCAAAGTTGTATGTTCATGTTTTGGAATCTATTTGACTATTAGAAACATAACCAAATCAATTGTTATGTCTTCATGTATGTGCTCAAAAAATTGACGATGACAGTAGGTACCCATGCAATCACAAAAGTCCTCTTCATTTATGCTAGAAAAAGTTGGTAACTTACTTTTGCTGGCTAACAAAGTTTTTTTTTACTACTGTTTTTTGATCTGCTTTTGCAATGAGAAAAAAAACAACAACTTGAACTTGATATGATTGATTACTTGATATATTTATATATATATATTCACTTTCAGGTTGGCAACTCTAGTTTTAACCACATTATCTCAAAATAAGTAACTATTTTTAAGATGGACATAAAAATTTTAGAGTTATATATATAAAAAAAGTTAAATTTCTCTGGTAGATTTCCATATTTTAGAGCATTTTCAATTTATCATCCTTTATTAACTTAAGATTGGAATTTTCAAAGATTTCTGTTAAAATATACATTTAAAAAATAATTTGTTCTTCTCGCTAATGGAATTTTTCTGTGCCATTACACGTAAGTGTGTGTGTTGCATGAGCATTTGTACCAAATATTAAGTTTGTGCTATTTGTGCATCTAGACGTGTGTGCTGTGTTGCCGGGACTGTGACCGAGGGTACCACATGGGGTGCCTTGATCCCCCTACGGATAGGAGACCAAAGGCCCCGTGGCGGTGCAGGCACTGCCTCGCCATCCATCTCAGGCCACCCACCCCCAAAAGGTTTGACCCGGCCAGTTCGGTCAAGAGAAAATATAACAAGGTTCGGGAGAAGAGCAAGGAAATAAAAAATTATAGGCAAGTTTTTACTTTAAATGTCATATTGTATATGTAGTCTTTAAAAGTGTCTCTTGATTTGGGAGGAAAAAGAAGAAGAATTGTGAAACATTAAGGAATTTACTAAAATTATTTTACATTGTGTAAAACATTTTATTAAAATTAGTTTACATTATGTAAAAATTGGTAAACAGTTGTAGAGTTTGCCGATTATACAGCTTGGGGTTTGATTATTTAGTTATTACCATGTCCTGTCTCTGATTAGTGCAGGGGTTGACTGGGCCTCTGAGGCACGGATAGATATCTCGGTGGGCCTTTTTTATTTTGGTTGCTGCAGTTAAAATTAAAATAAATTCAATTTTACATTAAATTTTAACCAAAGCTACAGTGAGTAAGTCTGAGGGGTCAAGAATACATAATTTGTGAACATATATGATGGTATTAGATTTAAAACCATCCTGTTTGTTGTTTCTTGATGTCTTTTATAAACAAATGTAAGATCATCTGTTTAGTGGTCTACACAAGTAGCGAGTGGAGGATCATTTTACAAACTTAGTATACCAAAGACACCCAGCTATAGTCTTAAGCATTTAGAAACATTTTTGCTTGTCAGTAGAAAGTAGAAACTGATCATCTAAAATGTAGCTGAAATAGCCTCAGGTTTAAATTAACTAATAATAAAGATATAAATACTATCCCCTCACCACTTTAGCATACACTGAAACGTAGCTTCAGTGATATATATATATTAATAATTTATATGCCAAGTACCAAGATATTTGTAGTTCAGAACCACTTGGAATCTGCCACTCTACCTCATGTATTAGCTGGTATGTGGGTGTGATTTATTTTACTGTTAAATTAAAATCATTAATAAGATATATATTAATAATTTATTTAATGTCATCACTGCTCTAAACAAAGTGACTATGCAAACCTATAAGACACATAGTTATTTAAATTAAAACAGTTAATATGAAATGCCCGACACAGATTAAGCGTGTTACCTTTACGAGAGCTGGGGTTGAACTTCCACTCGCTAAGATGTGTAGCGGAGAATATTCTTACCTTTTCGAATGTTCCAAATGCTAAACATGTTTTTTTTAAGCACCACGTCTCACTACTTGTTCAGATTATATGCTTATGTACTAATCATCCTAATGATTTTGGGTTAGTAAAGGCCATAGTTAGAGTAAGTGTACCTGCATTTGTGTGAAGGAAGAGTGGAAAACAATTTTGGAAAAATCACCCTCAATACACCTGACCGAGATTCAAACCTAGTTCTTCTCGTCATTGGTAGTCTAGCTTACTGCAAGATAAGCGCCTTAGTCCATAGGACCACCGAAGCGGGTTTACGCACATATTACACTATTCTATTGTCTTTTATTGTTTACCAAACTTTCGCTTCTGAGGAATACTCCAACTTGTCTGAGTAAGAGACAGAAAAAAGAGTGTTGCAACATATTGCGAACTTACAACTAAAATAATATTATTAAATTTGGATTATATATGAACGTATTACTTTTATTATTTTTGAATATAAGGGCTTGATAAAATAATATTGTTACACAGTCTAAAAACAAAACCAGTTAATTTATAATAGGTTTAAATAGCAATTACTCGCAGTGGGCAGGCTGTCTAAGTTGTCACCCTTGTCTAGCCTAGTTTGTTGGTGATAAGAAGCTAGGAGTTTGAATTCATTCGGGTGTACTGAAGGTGGTTTTCCCATTCTCCCTCAATGCACACGGGTACATTTCCTCATCCCTACCTAATTAGTGAATATAGTTAATTAGCCTGGACAGGTAATAACGTTAGATGAAAAAAATAAATATTTAAGTGTCTTTTGGCATACCATCTTGACTGCAATAACTCTGAGCTTGCAGGAAATAATTAGTATGCCCTTATTTTGTAGGAAGAACAGTATCTGGTGGTTACTAAAGTTACTAAAACAATCTTAGTATAGTCAATCATCAATATGTTATATAATATGCAGTTGTCGATTTTGATAAATATTATCAATACCTATAAAATAACACATACCGTGGTATAGTAACATTTTATAATTGTAAACTAAAAAAATATGTTTGAATTTTATAAACTGTTCTTCTAACCAAAATCAGGCTTTACATTCCTGTATTAAATACTGATAGCTAAAAATACATTATTATTTACATCTGTGCTTAGTAATAGTAAACTTAATAAAGATGTGTTTCATATTCATTTAGTTTTTGGCAAACATTTTTAAAACCATAAAGATTTACTTTGGGCAAAATTGCTAAGCCATAATTCCTTAGAAAGCACTAAACAATTTTTGTTTTAAAGACTCAGCTGCTTTATTTCAATCCGGATGGAAAACGTAATCAAACAAGTTTTGGTTCAAATATCTAATGCATAGTGTCTTAAACATATGAGCTCCATTTTCACATTTATTTTGACTAAAAAAGAGTTTGAATCAAGTTTTAGAAACTGACAATGCACATCAGTGCAATATAATACTGTTTATGATATGATGTTGAAATAAAATATCTTGTTTTTTAAACCCATTTGCTGCATTTTAATTTTTACTTCTTACCTTCAGAAATGCTAATTATAAGTCAAAAATTCAAAATCTGAAAATTTGCATGTTGATAATGATTATGATCAAATAATGTGATTTTCAACTAGTAATGCATTTTAAATATGAAATTTAGCATCACGTCTATAGATCACATAATAATATATATTTTATATCGATAAAAGTTTATGTCACATAATATTATTTATGTCACATTCTACCCAAATGCAATGTTATTATGCTATCAGAACCATTCTTTATTTTACTAGCAACCCACAATAGTGTCATACCAATTGCTAAATGAGGATTTGACAGGCCTAATATAAGGCTAATGTAATAAAAAGAAAACTTTTAAAAATTAGATTGTATCAACACAACTTGAAAAATTTTGTGCTACATTGGTGCTTTTCTCATTATAGTCTCTAAGATCATATATCTGTGTTAGGCATGGTTTCAAAATAGGAATCGGGTAAAGAACAAAAATAAAATATCATTTAGAAGAAATAAAATAAGTTTTAAAACTCACTGAATTATTGAATTTTTCAATTGACATACTAACCAAATATAATGTTTACTACACTTCACTTGGCAAGAATTCATCGATCTTAAATTAAATGTTACTAACACAGTAGAATAACAGGGTAAATATAACAAATACTACACTAATAAATCCCCCAACATTGTTTTCTGCTACATAAATATTGCACATGTGCTACAAGTATTGAAATGCGGAAGAAAACAGGCGCTATCTATTGTTATGATTTAGCAGCTGGTAATTGATAGTTCTCAAAACTAACACCAGATGTCAGAGGCGCACGGGCATGCTAGTATGAAAAATTCAGCGTTTTAACACTCTTGTGGCTATTTCCGACTGTCGCAGCAAAGGTAGATAAAGTTTACACGTCATGGGGTAAAGTAGATTTCAGCAGTCAATGGTTATAATGCTGAGATCGGATATATCCGATTAACGCAGCAAAAGGGTTAAAATGGGAAAATATTACAAAGACCAAATATTTTCTTACCAAACTCAACTTGGTATTTTCTTTAAATTAAATCATACTGTTTACATTTAGAAGCCATTATATTTAGGTTACAGTCCGAAACCTTAGCTTAGTCAGTAGCCTGTCTGGATACTATGCTGATGGTCCTGGGTTCGAGTCCTGGCATGGCCCGACAATTTATCATTTTGATGAAAATATGGGTTTACCTTTTCACATTGATAAATTAACAGCTGGGTACTTAATGTTGCTCCTTTCCTAGTCTTAAGATAGATTATAAGGCATATGAAGCTAGCCGCTAGTGGAAAAATATGACTTGAATAAAAAACTGGCCCAGGCCATAGGCTGGAAACAGTAATGTATGTAAAAAAAACCAAAGGTAACACTATTCCAAATAATCATGTTTGATCAATTTTTATTATGGTTCTATGAACTAAACAATATTTCTAGAATAATTATTGTAAACTATACTTTGGCCTTTGGTGCTGAAACATGTCTATGATCTTGATGTAAATTTATAGTGGGGGAAGTTGAGAAAATTTGACTTTATGCTAAACAACAGTTCTATTTTACTGTATTAATCTTCATTTTGAAGAAATAAATTTTGAAATACAAGTGATTTTCTAGTTTTGTTGGCATATCATGTTATCTTGTGTGCACAGGTTGCTGGCAGGTGTTCGTACCCTAAAGAGGTCTATGAAAGACAATACTGCCACAACACCACCACCACCACCTCCTCCACCACCACCACCTCCACCATCAGCAACACCAACACCAATATCAATGCCGACACCAACAGCAACACCAGTCAAGAAGGGAAAGCGCGTGACCCGGGAGAACCTGACTCCGGGTGCGGAGGAGGGTAATAATGGCTCAGCCGCTAATTCCTCTTCCTTCCTGTCGAGCTCTCATTGGTCTGGTGGCAGCGGCAGGGGAGGGGGTAGAGGGGACCACACGGATCTTGAGGAAAAGAGTGAGCGCATCTCGAAAGAGAAGCAGAAGTTCTTCCGGCTCAGTGCAACATTTTATGGCGGTCACAAGTTTAAGCGGAAGAGCAGTAGTAATGTAACAGTGACCTCGTCTTCATCGACAAGAGATGTTGCGTCCTCGGTGAAGAAAGATATTAGTGTGAATAGTGCAGTGGCTGTAAAGCGGGACCTTAGCAGTAGCAGCAGCAGCACTAGTACCAATAGTAATAATAATAGTAGTAGTAGTAGCACTTGTAGTGAGAGCTCTACTACAGAAGATTCAGATGAAGAAGCTAAGAATGCCCCTTTTCGAACATCGGCCATCCCTAAACTTCCAACATTGATTCATCACAAAGATTCGGTGAGCAGTGCAATATCTAGTACCAATAAAGCTAAAGAGAGTCCATCATTATTTCAGTCTCTCTCACCAAACACACACAATCACAAACAATCAGACTCATCGCACAACACATGTGGACACTCAACAAACCAAGTGTCTGATATGGTCGATTCGTCTGAGAACTCTCCGTGGGGGTTTGCTGCAGCTGCTGCCCTTGCCAGAGGTGAGGCCATTAGGTCATTAGAGAAATCTCGACTAGATTCAGAAGATAAATCAAAGACACCTTTTACAATGATGATATCACCCAGTATGAGTCGATTGGCAAAGGCAGACAGCACATCTAGTGGCAGCAGTCCATTACAGGAAATAAAAACAACCACTAGTTCTTCATCCACATCTTCTTCACCGAGTAGTTTTAGGATGCAGCCTGGTTTTGGTCAGCTAAAAGGTCTGTTTGATGGCCTAAGCCATTTATTCACCACCCCTACACATAATAGGACAAGAACTGGCAATGTTGACTATAATCCCAACAGGAGAAAAAGGCATTCTCACTCTTCTGAGAAAAAGAAATACTTGTCACTACAAGTGCCACCACCACAACAGCATCAACAAATAGAAAAACTACCATCACAGCATAAACACCCACAACAACAAAAAGATCCACCACAACAAAAACAAACTCAACAAAAAACACCTAAGCAACAACCCAAAGAGCACCAACCAAAGTCAACTCAAGTACAAACTCCAACCGTGGAGATTAAAAAACCTGTCGTCGAAGTGCCAAAAACTACCCCCATACAATCTGATCTTGGCAATAAAGACTTTTCAAAAAGTAAATCCCTATCCAGCAGTTTGACTAGGTCTGTTGTAAGTACACCTGTTGCTAACCTAACGATGCAATCATCTCCTCTGACATCTAGTAGCATTTCTAAGCCTATCGGTTGGCTCCCTAAGTTGGCTTTAGAGACACAGACTCTGGCCGTGCCAAGGAAAATTCCTCGGCCAGGTGTGTTTCAACCCAGCTCTGAGTTTCATGCCCCCTCCCTTCCAGTCCCTGCTCCACCCCCACCTCCAATCACTACTTCATCCCCTGGTCACATGACACCCTCCCTCCTGGTGAAGACTGCTGTGAATAGCAAACGTCTAGAACAGGAAAGGAGACTACTGCTGAAAGATGGCTTGCTATACTATGGTTCACCACTCGGAGGAAGTTTCAGTTCCGTAGACTATGACATGATGAGGCGCTCGCTGCCCCAACCATTTATGAGATCAACATTGGAGGATCCTAAGCTGAAAAAGAAGCAGATAATTGCGGAAGCCACCCAGACCCGTTACCACCACAACCTTTCATTTCCAGTGCCAACAGTTCCGCCAACACCCACCTCTCTCATGGCGCCAACACCACACTTTCAGAAGGGTAAGAGCCCCACCAACAGACTGCGGGTTTTATTTAGCCTCCTTGCTTCTGTTTTCACTTCTTTATACACCCCCTCACCCCCTTCCTTTATTATTTAACAAGTTTGGAATTGCTGCTTGTGGGTGGGAACAGTACATTCATCCTTGCTGGACTTTAGTTACTATCTGATGGTTCTGGGGCTTTTGTGAAATGTTAGATGTCACTTGCCTGTCCAAAAATCTGTTAAACAAAACTGTATCCTAAGGAAATGTTATCAGATCTAATAACTTAATTTGGAAACATAACATGATTAACTTTTTACAAATTAAAATTGGTTGAATTTATGTATGGATAAGCTTTGTTTACATTTGTTTCAATTTTTTTTTTCAAGCCATCATACACATATTTTGAAAAAAATCAAAGATTTTATTTCTAAAGTTAAAATTTCGATAGGAAAAATCTCATTTATAGATCAATTAACTATTAATATTTATGTTTTAATCACATTTAAAAATTATTATTCTTTTATGGTTGCGGATAAAGGTGGATACAACTTTAATATGGATGTTTCAGCACTTTTGGCAAATTGTGGCTATTGTCTACAGGGAATGGTGGGGGGGTTGGAAGTATGGCTAATCTTGCATTGTTTGACCACTATGAAGGATGGATACAAATAACCACCTTTAAGTTCCCCGAACAAACTTCTGCTTAAATGAGCTCCTCTTCGCTTCTACGCTGTGTTGTTCTTTGGTTGCCATGGGATAGTAACTATACTTTGTTCTGACCGGGTTAAGAGTTCGGTATTGTGTGTTCCTGAGCATGCCGTGGTGTTTGGTGGCAACCTCCATCTTGTCTTTCTCTCTCACACTTGTCCGCTGGCGGGTGGGCGGGACATTTTTTGGGCTGGGTGGCTCGAGGCATTTGCGTTTTACGATTTACCGCAATAGTGTGAAAATAATAATTTCCCGAGATTAATTTACTTGTAGACCACATAGTGAGACCACAGTACTTCTTCCAGCTATATTATCTAACAAGAATGTTTCTAAACGAATTTCATTGTCAATTTAAGTCAATCAAATATTTTTTTAGCCTCAAGTATTAAATACAGTCATATATTTTAGAGATAATTATTATGATTTGTTTACAAGTGAATACAAAGAAGAACATATTGTGTACATTAATATATAACTATAAGTAGGTCTACATGTTTTCATGAAACATACTAAAGTAAATAAAAAATAAATAAATAGGCTAATTAGATTTAGTTCAATGGACTTTAAACTGTCTAAGGTGTCACTCTCATCTTAGACTGGCCTGCTGATAATGAGGAGATCGGGTTTGAATCTAGGTCAGATCTACTGAGGGTGTTTTTTTCCTAAATGGCTTCCCACTCTCCTTCCATGCAAATGCGTATAAATTACCTTTAAAATAGCCACCTTCCTCATCTCTACCCCATTAGAATAATTATCACATAGGCGTATAACTTTAACAAGATGGTTTAAAAACAAACAAAAAAAACTTTAAAGTAAATGTATGTGCAAGTGTTGTGTCCATGCACAAAGTGGCCATCGACTTTGTTTACCGATAAAGATAACAAGCCTAATTCCACTATGGTTGAGCTTATAGGATAGGGGCATATAGGATTATAAGTGAAGTTAAAGACTCCTAGGGACATAAGAGTATTTATTATAAGTGAAGTTAAGAGTGCTAGGGACATGTAGTATTGTAAGTGTAGCTAAGACTGCTAGGGACATGTAGTATTGTAAGTGAAGTTAGGACCTTTACTTTTCGAGTGTAGATTGAGTTTACATTCTTTACCTGAGTTTTTTTTTTTCGAGGCCTCCATATGTTGTCAAGAAGTTAACCACAGATTCATTGTATCTTTTGAAAAGTACATACGTAAACAAATCTTCATGTGGTTTTAAAAACATTGATATAAATGATATATGAAAAACCAGATTTCATACTTAAACCAAACATAGGTTGGCAACCATTTCATTTGCAATATAAAGAATAATGTTTTTATCCTTGTAAATTGGAAGTATTGTGATGTCACTGATTAAGTGGTCTGATGTAATGTAATCTATTATTGATAAATTATCAATATTAAATCGGTTTATGTTTGTCTATCAAATATCTGGTGAATTCTGTCTATACCGGCGCATTCTCACACAACTAACCCTCCCCACCGCCAGCACCAGGATTGATGAGACTGTATATCATTTTTTATTTAATATTCCTGGATTGGTTTTGCTGTGCACTGAAATAGTTTATTTGTCGCTGCATGTGTTTCTTCCACCTCCTTTGTAATATGAAATGTACACTTTCAGCTTGTAGTGGTGACTTAACCATTACTAATTTGAAAGCACGATTGTTATTTTATGCTTATTTTCATAATAATTACTTATGGATAATATTAGTTCCAAAAAACTTGATTATCTTGTGCATGTTTAATGGGATGTCTCATTTGCACATGAATTTTTCCAAGATTTAAAAAACCCAAATAATAGTAAAGTTTTTGTTTAGCAAAATTCATGGGACTTGTATGAATTTTATTGATTAATAATGGTTTTTATGAAAGTTTTTTAAAATCATATCTATACTTATTATAATAATATGCTTAGTAATATAATTATAGTCTGTTCAGCGTAGGAATTGTTTTCTGAAAGGCCTTTTTCCCTACCAGAAATCTATTATATAGTAGGATATTAGTAGAAAAAAAGACCTTTCAGAGAGTAATTCCTACTGTGAATGGAGTATAACTATACTTATTGTGTCTTATCACATAAGTAACAAGTCAAGATAGGAATTCCCATGTTAATATTATCCACTTTTTCAAGTTGAGTCTACAAGCAATAATATTGAAATAAACACACAAACTCTTTAGATATTAAAAAAAAAATCTGATTCACAAATATGAATTTGTACTGTATATTGAATTATATTTTCTTTTTGAATAATTTTTGTAAACTGTTAATTAGCTGTTTTGTTTATTCATGGTAATAGCCTGTACGAATGTTTCTTGAAAACACATATTTATTCAATATATTTAAAGAATATTATTAATATTTATCCAAAATTGAAAACGAGAACAAAATACTTAATTAACTTGAATCAATGAGTTTTGTATATGAGCAGGAGGAAAGTAACTATTAAGAGTAAGTGAAAAGGTACCCCATGTTGGTTAATGAGTTAATGCTGAACTTTTATAGTTAGGAGAGGAATTTATCGGGGTCAAAATAGTTTGAGTATGATCATTTTAAGGCTATCGTAATAAAAATGCAAACCACCATAAACTCACCAATAAATGCATCTAAACACAATAATAAAATACTTCCAACTATTTTTGAGTGGGAAATATTGAAACTTTGCTTAACCTTAAGCATATTTAGGTAAACAACAACATGCTTTCTAAATAACACTATTCAATTTCAATATGCATTTAATTAATTCCACATCTACACAATTAAGAGCAAACACTTTTTTTTAATCCGGATTAATACAGTTTTGTCTTTTGATTTTCTAAAGTCGCATCATTTTAGAATAAATAATACTAAATAGCCTAATTAACTTCTGAAATAGATTACTGGGTTGTAAATTTTACATAAATTTGTATTTAAAATGTTAGGTTGTTATTAAATTGTTACTAAAATATGCTTGCATTAATATGTAATTTATAAAAATAGTATTGTTTTTAAATATAAAAATTTGTTTTATCTTGAGGTTTACATATCAACATTGACTTTTACCAGCCTGTAGCCGGATCAGTTTAGTAAAATATCTCCATCTTCCTCTATCCTTCCACCACTCTCCCTCCTTTAATTGCTCCCATTCTTCTGAAGGTTTTAAAATTATATCTGCTATTGGGTTAACAACCACTACTTAAAAAGATCTAAATTAAAATAAACGCTTTAGCTAGATTTTAATACTTCAAAACTATCTAAATAACGTATGCTTATGTAATTTTGAATTTTCATTGTTTTATGGGCATTACATTTTGTTTAATTAATGCGGTAAAGTAGAACCTCATTAATCTGGATTAATAAGGGCTTAAAGTTGTCCAGATTAAAAAAAACTAACTAACTAAACTCATTAAAATAAGTTGAGGTACGATTAAATTATTATGACATTTCTTACTTTGAGGATATTCTGTTCCCTGAATCTGACTTTACTTAGAACATGACGGTCTTGGTTTATCCAGTCATGTCACATGCCACACTAAAAAATTACTGATCTTGTTTTGTTTTCCTTTCAAACCTATTTCTTGCACTCATAATTCACGCAGGTGTCTGATTGGTCATAATAGCCAGATATGTTTTCATTGTTTCTCTCCTCAACGCATTTGATGACAAAATTCAGGTGTTCTTTGATTTCACTAACTTATGGTTGTCATCTGCTTCATCGCCTTTGCACTCTTCAGAACTTTCTCCTGCTGTCGCACTGTTGACAATTTCTTTCTCCATTAAAATATGATAACCTGAATCATCTTTGTCAGCTTCCAGTCACAATTCAATGTTTTCCATGGTTGCACCATGTTCACCTCCCTAAACCGTAGCCCAGCATTTTCATCGACGTTTATTAATGTATTATTTTGGGAAAAAGACTGTCCAGATTAGGCGAAGTCCGGATTAATTAGGATCTATTGTGTTTTAAAATGAATTGCTCTGATTCTTTCAATAAAATAAAGCACCAGAACGGGCCATTAATTATATGGAAAATTTGTATTTATAAACCAACCATGTTAGTTTGATGTTCCCAATTCGAGATATTTAAGGTGGGGATGTAGAGAACGCAAGAAAAGGCCAGTGTTTTTACAGTTTTTATATCAAAACATTTTCTTGGCCAAAGTAAAAAAAAAAAAAATTTCAGTACAAATCTAAGAGTTTAATTTTATTTGCACAGTGACCTCAACAGTGTTGAATATTTGTCATGAGCATAGCAGCATTAGATGACAAACTTTTTAAATGACAAGAAAATTTGTCTTTAAATTCCAGGCCCCCCCTTGGCAGATATTTAAGAACTGTTGAGGTCACCATGTGAAGAAAATTATTCTATGTTTGTATTAAAGCAATATTTGATTTAATTTGACCAAAAAAAGAGTTAATATTAAGATATTAAATATTGCAGAAACACTGACCTTTTCTCATGTCCTATACATCCCCACCTTAACAGCATACTTCTTCTTAGTTCTAATTTGTTGGTGTTCTCTACTGCTCTCTCAGTGCTTAAGTTTATAAAATGATTAGGGATGTGCAAAGTCCGTTTTTCCAATTCAAAGCTAACTCGAATCAAATATATGAAAGATTCTTCAAGCCGAATCGTATATTTTGTTAGCTGTTTTATGATTCAAAAAACGTATCCTGATTATTTATACATAACTTTATGCGCTCAAATACTTGACAAAACATATCTTGGTTATTTATACATAACTTTATGAACTAAAATACTTTAAATTGTTTTTTCTGCACAATATTGTTTGTAACATTTTGTCTTCAGTTTTTTTTTCTATATTAATATTAATTTGTAATGTATACAATTGCTAAGAATGGGTTAATTGACCATCAATTTACTATTTTACTCTTAATATTTTGATTGGAGAAGCTTCGTAACTGTCGAAGCCGGAATTTATTTTCTTAAGAGAAGTTGAAGCTGATATTTTTGAAGATAAGTCGAACTTTTGAAGTTTTGCACACCCCTTAAAATGAGCTATTCTAGATGTATGATCTGATTTTTATGTATTGATCATTGATCGATAGGCGGCAGTATTGAAAACATGCAAAGGATAGGTAGGAAAAGGGGGTGGGTGGTAAGCTAGACCTTGATAAAAACAAGTAAACATCTCCAATCAATTTTTTAAATATATTCTTTATGCCACCATCTTCTCTTCACTATACATACACATATTTTAATATTTAGAAATATTGATTTACAACAGTAATAGCAACATCATGCGTTTTTTTATAATGATTAAAGTATTTGTTAAAAGTTGGGTCGAATCCACTATTATACGAATCCGAATCTCCTGTTTACTTCTGAATCCTGAATCTAATATTTGATTCTTGGAAAAAATTATGAACAACATCCATTGATTCATTTAGGTGTTAAATTACTGGTCTGGGGCTTGATTAAGTTCATCTTATAATTGGTACTGAACCACCAATAGGCATTATTAGAGCTTTAAAACAAATTTCATTTGAAATATTGAAAATGAATTTTTCTTTTAAGGATATGAGTCTTGAATCTTGAATATCCTTAAGGATCCCATCCCTAGTATTTGTATATTTCTGAAAATTTACATTATGTTTAACTGTGTGAACAAGAACAGTGAAGATAATATGGAAGCTAAAAGAAATTAAGAGAGATTTACATTTACATTTATAGTTTTATATTGTCATTATATTTTCTTAGTCATTAGTCACTTAATTGATTTTCTTACAGTATTGGTAACAATTTATGTTTGTTGAATCAAAAACTGGGATATTCAGTTTCTAATAGTATTATTTTAAAACTCTATTATTTGGGCACTGCGCTAGAGGTACGCAACTTGAAAACCACTGGCACATGAATTTAGACATGTGGGGGTATGATGATTGTTTCCCTAGTGGAATCTTTATCTGTTAACCAACCATACTACCTCATGCCATGCCTGTTTGTGTCTTAAAAGAGGTCTAATTTAGTGACTTGTAATGAATATTAAAAATAAATAGAACATTGAAGTTTTTATTTGAAAATATCCATTCATGCATCTAAGAGAATGGAGGTTTTTTTTAGGGCATGTATTTGAAATCTGACACTGACTGTATTGTACTATACCAATTCCATGTTTCTCTTATTATTTTATCCAGTCCTAAGCCTTCTACAACTCCTGCGCAAGTAATGACTAACACCTGATTTATTTCCCCTGGCCAATCAAAGTACCCCATTCCTTGTTGGCACTGGTTGGTCCTGTCATGTAACCTATTACTAACAAAGTATTGATCAATTGGCTTCACATAATAACTTTTTTTTTTCTTCCATTTTCTTTGCAATGTGTAATTAAAGCAACATTTAGTTTTGTGAAACTCTATTTGTAAATAAAATTATGTATTAAAATGTCGATCAAAACTTTGTTGTAGTGAAACTGATTTTATGATGTGGCCTTGACTACCTCTTACCACCCAGTGGTTGCCATTTTCCAACTCGCTTTTCCCATGTATTATTTTTTCGTCTTTCTAGTTATACTCATTCACTATTTGACTTTGTGGAGTTCCATGGGCCCTTTTTACAGTTCTCAGATGGGTTTGTTTTGCCCTTCTTTATTTTTAAGAATTCAAAGTGCTGAGACATTAAGATTTTCATCTTTTACCTAATCCTTTAGCATGGTTAAAAATGATAAAATATTAATTATTCCACCTTAACTGTCTTTGGTTTAAATCTCAATGTGGGGTATGTATAGTAGCGCAGTTTATTCCACGACACCAGACATTTGAATTGTCTGAAACAATATGACTAAAATAAATTTTTCCAATTATAAACATCCATGCATTAATTTATAAAAAAAAGTTATTCAAACAAAAAAAAACCCAAATATATGCTAAAATATTAACTAGGGAATATTAAAAATTATATAAAATTTAATAACTCACATGCTTTAATGGAACCCTTACACCACAAAACCTCAATTTAAAATTATTTACTCTAGAAACACCAAATAGTAGCCTAAAATGTAGATTAATAAATATATCTAGTTCATTTAAAATGTTAAAAAATGAAGTATTAATAAAGGCTGTGATATTACCTCGCTTAAAAATATTAATAAAGGGTTGGTGTTACCTCATTTCAGTGGATATTAACCAAGCTCTGCCACCCGGTGTCATTCAGAAAGATGTTGAACTCTTTAATGCAGCCAGAGAAAAAGCAAATTCAGTAAGTGCATTTTTATTACTAATAATTTTTATGAACTTTATAATAATCCTTATTTTTTCTATTTTTCAATGTGGATGCTCTTATTTCAAATCACCAGTTTATTTTACATATCCAACATCTTAGCTCAGTCGGTAGGTAGTGTGTCTGTATATTGAGCTAAGGGTCCCGGGTTCGATTCCTGGCATGTTCGAAAAATTTATCATTGGTGAAATGTGGGTTTATTCTTTTATAGTGATGAATTAACGGTTGGAGACGGGATGTTGTGCCTGTCCTAGTCTTATGTTAGATTTTAAGGTATATGAAGCTATGGCAGGCCTAACAAGCCGGTAGTGGAAAATATATGACTTGAATAAAAAAACTGACAGGCCACAGGTTGGAAACAGTAATGGATGGATGTAAAGTAAAGTTTATTTGGATTAACGTCTGGTCTTGAAACCAAATATGACGCAACTTAGGGGGATGACTATTGATGACTGGTATGAGTCAGGCACGGTTGAGCAGGGTTGCTCACCTTGGGGCATTGGATACTGGGCTACCCCTATAGTGTAAATATGTATATAATAATAATAATAATAATAATAATAATAATATTTAGCACCGCGTCTTACTACCTGTTCGGGTTATACACTTAAGTACTAATTATGCTAATGGATTAGGAATTGGGAGGGTTGAATTTAGAGGAAGTGAACTCGCATTTGCGTGGAGGGAGAGTTGAAAACCATTTAGGAAAAACCACCCCCAGTTCACCCGACCGAGATTCGAACCTCGATCTTCCCGTCCTCGGTGGTTGAGCTCAACACGACTAGCGCGTTAGCCAACTACGCCACCGAGGCGGGTTGTAAATATGTAGATAGGCTGAATCAGTAAATACGCATTTCAATAGAAAAAAGGTTTTTTGGAGCTACATTTTAATGGTGTGTAGAAAAGAGTTGTTCTCACTTTAATCTGAAACCTTATTGTGTTTTAGGAAACACCAGTATTACTCCCAGCGCCAGAAGCTGTACCAATTCCAACACCTGTTGCTACCCCGACTGCGCCAACCAATCAACAGCGGTGTCCAGGAGCCATAGAGTTTGGCAAGTTTGAGATCCAGACCTGGTATTCCTCTCCATACCCGCAGGAATATGCAAGGTAAACCTATGATGTTATGGGCAATTATTTAATATTAACTGGACCACACACAAAATATGCTTTCACTTTCAAAGGAAAACAAAATTCATTAAAAATAACGTCTCATTGATCACAAAGGAAAGAACATGTGCATCATTATTGGATGCTGACCAAACATGAAGTCAAGATTATTTTTGTGCTTATGTTCACAAGTTACATATTCCAATGACTTAGATTTTACTCATAAATGATATATTTTCTTCCCCCTCTTCCTTGTTACTGATATCTTACACACATTTTATTACTGATAGGGTTTTGTGAATCTTAGAAACTTCAACTTTGCTTCAAAAAAATATTAGCTTTGACTTTGCTTTGAATTTTTTTTTTCGGCTTTAACAATTATTTTAAAAAAAGAACAAGACAGTTAAAAATACTAATTTTTTGTTCAATTATTGCCATTCTTAGGTACTATATCATGCTGGATATATACAAGAAAAACCTGAAAATGTGAGGGAATTTTTGGATGTCAGCGAATATAAGCAAAAATAAGAAAGTCAAAGAAGAAGGAGGAGGAACCACTAGCCTACTCTATTTAGAATTTGAATCCTATATTTGAAATTTAAAAAATTAGATTTGGGTATATTTTACAAATCTAAATCTCCAATTTATCTTAGAATTCAAATCTGAATCTTGGAATAATTATGAACTAGAGTAAATATAAATATCATAGAATAATATAAAATACAAATAGTAACTAAATGTTAACATTCTTTCTTATAATCCATTCACTATAATATTCGTACATTCAGTTAAATGTTTAATTACTGGTCTGGGGCCTGATTGTTAAGTTCATCCTATAATTATAATATGTTCTGAACCACCAATAGGCAGTATTAGAGCTCTTAAAACAAATTTCACTTTTAAAAAAAAAGTTATTTTTAGGTTTTAGTTTTGAATCCTCGAATCTTGAATATTCTTAAGGATTTGAGGGATTCAAGGGCCCATCCCTAATACAAAGTATTTTTGTGTGACTTTCTACTAAAGAAGCCAGAAGGAAGAATATATCAAATCTGTACATAGCATTCTTTATCACATTTTTTCTTCTTTTCACTCACTTTTCACTTAATTACTTTATCTTTCTTTATTATTTTTTCAATTTTCCCACTCTTGAAATTCTACTTTGGCTTTTTCAAAATTTCAATCGCTAGTTAAATAAATGGATATATTTGGTTGACTATCATCCTTAAAAATTTCAATCTTTTATTGAAAAGTTTGTAAAAAGTGTTGAATCCTCAAATTCTGTTTGAATGGCCATTTTTCTAAGTGATCACTTATTACCTTGTTGTTTATTTTTTAGGCTACCCAAGCTGTTCCTGTGTGAGTTCTGTCTCAAGTATACTAAGAGCAAGTCCGTGTTGGAAAGACATCTGGAGAAGTGCGGCTGGAGACATCCACCTGCCACAGAAATCTACCGGCACAAGAACCTCTCTGTGTTTGAGGTAAGGAGTCTGAACAAGTAGCAGCGTTGATTAGGGTGGGGTGAAAACGTGACTTAAGGTCTCTATTTTATAATTTTTATAACAAAAAACTTGTTTGGCCAAAGTAAATAAAATATCGCTTCTAAGTTTTTACACATCTTAAATTTAATGTTCTACACACAGTAATCTAATCAGTTCATGAATATTTGTAATCATTATTGCAGAATTTGAACTTTTTCCCCTTAATTTAAACTGTTTCTAGTCAAATGCCACAATATCTGGACAAATTTTCAAGAAATGTTGTGCTGATAAGAAAATTAAATCAAATTTTATGATTAAAGAAATATATTTTATTTACTATGGCCAAATAATTTGTTGCTATTAAAACTTTAAAAATACTTAACTTGCATTCCCTTGCACCCAACTTTAATATTTGTTACTAGCTAACTATAGGGCAGCTTTTTTTTTTCCAACCAAACATATGGTAAAAGTGACCAAGAAGCCCTAGATTCTTTGATGTCTCAAGCGCTCTAACCAATTTTAAATATTAGTGACTCAAAATAAACGAATTTAAGAAAACAGCCATCATAATCATCATGTTTACAGTCCGTAGCCGGGTATCTTGCACACTTTCTGTTAGCTGCACTTCCCATCTCTTTCTTGGTCTCTGTTGCGGTCTTTTTCACCTGCGGGTCTAGGAATAAGGTGTCGGACTTCTGTGCTAGGGGTCAGGGGTTCAACCCTCAGTCCCAGCACATATTTATCTGATTGCCAAACCATTCCTTCACCTCTGACAAGATGTGTACACATCCATTAGATTAGTTTTGG
This sequence comes from Timema bartmani, assembly GCA_902151455.1. NCBI lineage: Eukaryota > Metazoa > Arthropoda > Insecta > Phasmatodea > Timematidae > Timema > Timema bartmani. The sequence goes on from CABFWB010000782.1 coordinate 49,398, forward strand.
ACCCTAGTCCTTATAAATTATCTGTTTAAAATTTAAGTTCTTAAATATGTTCATGCCACAATAGTTGACCTTGTCAAAGTTGATAAAGCACATAATCTATTGTGCTGATTATAAACTTTTCAATATATATATATATATATATATTCAGTCCTCAAAGCTAACACATTTGTTATATAATATGGTATTCAAAGGTTTTATGAAGGTTGTTATAGGGAAAAAAGTGCAGCCAGCTTATTTTTTAGTCAATATGGTAATAATTAATAAGCATTTACTTTACCTCACAAGAATTGTTATTAAGAATATACTAACATATCTTAGGCACATTATGAATAATAATATGAAATTCAAATCAAAATCGATATTACCGAAGCTCCGCAGACCCTTACAGAATAGTAGAAAACACAAATAGTAACTAAATGTTAACATTTTTTCTTATAATCCAATCAATATAACATTCGTACATTCAGTTAAGAGTTAAATTACTGGTCTGGGTCCTGGTTGTTAAGTTCATCCTACAATTATAAATGGTTCTGAGCTACCAGCTCAAAAACAAATTTCACTTGAAAAATTAATTTTTCCCCCCCAGGATTAGAGTCTAAAATCTGAACTAAAATTCCCCCCCTCCCCCAGGATTTGAGTCTCAAATCTGAAATTTTCTTGAATATATTTAAGGATATGAGAGATTCGAAGGATTCAAGGCTATATTCCTATTTTAAACTAAATAAGCTGTTGAATCCTTTGTGTTTTACTCCTTACTGACTGTATAAATGTTTTAATTCTTTTTAACTAAAATCTATATCGAGTTGATATAGAAATAACTGTACATAATAAAAAACATGTTTCATTGGTTGTCTGAAGTCACTTTCGTTATAGACTAGATTGTCGACAACGGGGAGATCAGGTTTCTAATCCTGGTTGAGTGTATTAAAGGTGATTTATCCTAACTGACTTCCCATACAAGTTCAAGAACATTTCCTTTAAATTCCACCTTCCTCACCCCAACCTCAGTATTCAAATAATTTCTAATGAGTCAATATGAAATGAGACACAATTTTAATATTTATAAAACTGATACAAACGAATTGACTAATCCAACAATTATTTTTAGCACTACGTTTTACTACCTGCTCGGCTTACACCCCTATGTATTATATATACCTATCCTCAACTAATGGTCATTACATAGGGGTAGAGGATGGCTACATTTACTAGGAACATAAAAAAACAACTAAATCAATAAATTAAAGCAGAAAGCAGATTTAAAATATGTAAAAATCATAGTAATTTAATAGAGCAAAGTTTAACATCGAAATCACAAACAAAAAGAGCACGAGCTTTATTCGCTCGCCCCCAGACTAAACACAGTAACTTTCTTGAAGGAACCTGCACAATATATATGAGACCGTGTATTAGGGTGTGCCTTATAAAAGTCCCGCCTACCGTCAAGAGTATATTCACATTGAATATAACCTTGACCCAAGGATCTCCAAAACCGGATCCTTTCAGGACTAAATCCAAACTAAGGTCTTGAAGAAACAAAAATAATCCACCCTAATGGTGACAGCTAGTTCAAGAAGAGATCTGAAAAAAATACATCCCATATCTGATCTATAAGAGCGAAACCCAGCATTTTCATGGATGATAATAATTTATTTTGGCTGATGATCTACTTACATAGTTGACACAAATAAATCCTTCAAAAATTAAAATAGAAAACAAACATGAACATTGAACATTGGTTAGCTTGTTGTAGGAAAACTACCATACGAGTTGAGGCAAACAGTGATGAAATATATTTAGGGGTTGAACTGTATATTCCCTAAAGTGATAGGACTATTGCATTGTAGGACAATTAGGTTAATATGCTAAGGGTGGGGAAGGTTGAATTTTATTAAGTGTACCTGCATTTGCATGGAGGGAGAGTGGAAAACTGTTTAGGAAAAATCATTCTCAGTACACTTGACCGGGATTTGAATAATGATCTCCCCATAATTTGCAGTCTATTGCAAGAGTGACGTCTTTGACCATGTGGCCATCGAAGTGGACTAACATTCTTTGTTTTAATTAATGCATATATTGGCCTTTATTTACAGGTGGATGGCAACGTGAACAAAATATATTGTCAGAATTTGTGCCTCCTTGCAAAGTTATTTTTGGACCACAAAACACTCTATTATGATGTGGAACCATTTCTATTTTATGTCCTCACTAAAAATGACAGCAAGGTATGTGAAATATATTCAAATAATCTTTTCTCAGTAAAATATTGGAATCTGATTGTATCAAAAAGTTTATAGCTTCTAGAGGAATTCAATATTCGTCTATTTTCTTCACCTCTGCTGGTGGAGAGTTTGTGCCCCTAACTCCCCCCTTACTCCCACCATTTTAAAAAAAATTATAACTTATGGTTTGGTATTTAACTTTAATACAGTAAAAATTGATTATTTTAATATATATATTTATGTCAACGGCAATGTGTGTAAACCAGGCTTTCTATATAATTCCTAAGTGGTTTTACCAAAGTATGAAATAAATTAGTTTTGCTGTTGTATTTCATACTTTTCGTAGGAAATCTATAGAATAATAACCAGTCATTATATATTACCAAGAACAATAGCTAACCTAACCTAACCTAATCTAATTTAACCTAATCTAACCTTACCTAACCTTACTTAACCACCCTTTTCGAAAATAACCTAAGACCAACTTAAATCCAAGGAATTAGGTGAACTTGTAAGAAAACGGTGCAAGACTTACATTGAACTGGATAGAAGAATTGATAACATATTCCGGGACGTCAAAAAGACAAAGAACTTGAAAGTAAGTATGAAATACAAACAGCAAAACTCGTTTATTTCATACTTTGCCAAAACCACTCTGACATTATAGAGAAAGCCTAAGCATTTTATTAGAGATGGGTGGAATCCACTATTTCGTGAATCCGAATCTACATTTTATTTTCGAATCTCGAATCCGAATCCTAGCAAATTGTTAGAAATTTTAATAATTTACAAATAGTCCTACATTACATAATATAGGCCTAAACTGTAAATTAAGATTTATTTCAATTATGCTTTCAATTTTAATCAACCCCAACCATCCCTCGCAAAATACTAATTAAAATCCAGCCAAGCTAAACAATATTGACTCAATTATTGTTTAAAAATCAAATCAATCAAAAGTTGAGTGTCTTTTAGTTATTTTTAAGTGTGTTGATATAATGAGTTAAGTTTCTAAAAAAAAATATGTGGAATAAATAAACAGCTTAGGCCTTACCTTTTGATCAACTTTATTCATCATTGAAGGATTATAATTTATTTTAATAAGAAAGTAAGAATAAAAATACAAACAGATTAAAAAAAGAGACTAAAACAACATGCTTAACAATTAAACATACATTGGAAATAGTGAACTTAATAATGCCTAAGTAGGTATGATTTATTATTTTTTTCTTTTATATAATTTATTTTCGCGTAGAAAACAAATATATTCAATTCTTATGATGTATTGATTTCTAAGAGTAGGCCTACATTCTATTTAAAACAGGAACATATTTTCGACTCTTGCAATATGTTTATTCCCATTTTATTAGGCAGGACTACGTTTGAATATTTTTACAATTACTTCAATACCATATTTTAAAAAAATAATAAATTCTTAGTTAAAATCAATATAAAAACAAATTATGAATTAGCACGTCGTTATTTGATTCTTAAAATTCAATAATGCTTACTAAGAGATCATATTTTAATCTGTTTGAAACAAATAATCAATATACAATACATAGGCTGGTAGGCATAAATAAACAGTTTTATTGGTGTTGACAGTATTTATTTTTCATGAAACCCAACAAAATACCTAACCAAAGGATCGTATGAAATAAATGGGACCCGCCTCGGTGGCGTAGTTGGCTAACGCGCCAGTCGTGTTGAGCCAGATCACCGAGGACGAGGAGATCGAGGTTCGAATCTCGGTCGGGTGAACTGGGGGGGGGNGTTCACTTCCTCTAAATTCAACCTTCCCAATTCCTAATCCATTAATGTAATTAGTACTTAAGCGTATAACCCGAACGGGTAGTAAGACGCGGTGCTAAAAAAAATAAAAATAAAAAAATAAATGGGGGTTCTTTGCATAGTTGTAGATAATTCAAACCAGTTGGGTAGTAAGAATTAACAGTATGTTTATTTAATCATCTCACTGGCGAGTAAACATATATGTCATGGCAGCTGGCTTTGTATCGTGTGTAATGTGTTCTTATTTCTGTTAAAAAAAATCCATAATTTGTTTTATTTATTTCAAGTTTATTTGTAATTCTAGTTTTGATTTTCAGTTTTTGAAGAGTTTTAATGTGTTCATTAAAATATTTACAAGATTGTTTGTGAGGTGAAAGTTTCAAAAGTGAGCATGCACTGAAACGATAGAGTCCAAGTCTCCCATAGAGGTGGGAGGGTAGGGTATTAGGCACGTTAGATTTTCTACAGCTAACAATTATTATTTAAAAAAAGAAAAAGATTTTATTCATGATTATCTCTTTTGTCCGACAAAATAAAGTTTACGGATTAAGTTGTGCTTTTCAAGTAGGCCTAACTAAGTAATTTTTGAATTCAAACTATTATGCTTTGCTTATGAGGTGAAAGATTCGACCATTGAATCAAGTAAAACACTGAATTCCTGAATCTCGAATACTTGTCAGGATTCAGTGGATTCGAGGTTTCGAGGTTTCGAAGATTCGAGTGGCTCATCTCTACATTTTATAGAACCCCCAGATTTCACACATTCCCGGTGACATATTTAATAAAAACTTGCATCCTATGTTTTACTGATAATATTTACTATGTATTAATTTGTAGCTATTTATTTGTAAACATTGATAAACCATAAAAAAAATTTGGTTCCTTAATACACACAGTGGATGGTTCTTAAGCATCTGAATTCTTTCTTTATTACATAACATACATGTATTGTTGATTGCTAGGCTGTAATGCTATGTTGTTTTATTCAGGGTTGCCATTTAGTGGGCTACTTCTCCAAGGAAAAACATTGTCAACAGAAGTATAATGTTTCCTGCATCATGACTATGCCTCAGTACCAACGTCAAGGCTATGGCAGGTTCCTTATTGCATTCAGTGAGTACTCAGAATTAACACTACATTTTAGAAGTTTTTTTGCAAAGTTCACTTTTTAAATGCGAATTAAAGTTGAAGCAAAACTTGAAACATTTAAAGAAAAGTTGAAGCTAAGTTGTTGTTTCATAACGCTGTATATATTCTTTCATGCTTAGGAGTGTCGTATCAAAAGAAAAGTATTGATACTTTACTCAATAAAAGTATCAGAAGAAAAATATTGATGCCGTAATAGGCCTAGTATCGAAAGAAAAGTATCAATAACAGTAAGTATTAGTATACAATTTTTTTTTTACAAGGTGCTTTTTCACTATCCATCTTCTTAAAAATTTCCATTATTCATTTCTGGGAGGTGCCATTTTTAACTACAGTCGTCGTTTACATACTCCACCAAGATACATTATTAATTAATGATAAAACACTAGAATAATGGACGCCCTGCCCTGCTTCATCTGCTTAAACAATGCACATAAACTTTTCTGCTTCGTCTTCTTGGTGCACCCTTGAGTTGATTGAGTTTATTGAGCTCTACAAAAGATTATTTTGTTTAGTTTTTGATGACCGTGCTCATTGATAAAAGAAGGGGTAGTAAGACTGGTTGACACTCACCACGTCGAGCATCAGTATGTATTGATAAACAAAGATGAAAGAACAGCTATTAATTATTATGATGTGCTAAAATAGATTGAATGCTTATAGAGTTGTTTCTTGCTTGTCATGCAGAAAATGAGTGAGAAATAGTGTAATTTGTTCTTCCTCCACAGTCCACCCTAGTAAACATTTAATCCCAACATGAGTGAAGATGATAAAAAAGTTTGTTTCGTTCGATACCGATCCAATACCGGAGTGTGAGTACTAATATCAGTAAAAGTATCAGAAAAAAAGTATCTAGTAAAAAATATTGGTATCGAAAGGAAAATATCGATATTAGTGAAGTATCAATACTTTTTTCACACCCCGATTCATTCTGCAATATCTTAATTTATCCATGTGTAAATTATATAGGTCATTTAATCACCAATCTGTGTTTAAATATTGTTTAAAAGTTGTTCTGAAAAATACATTTTGTCATATTTAGTTAAATATCCCAAATCTGTTACTAATAAGGGTGAATGGATGGTGTTTTTTTGACTACAAGTATTATCAAAACAGTGAAAATTTTGACTCGAATATGAATAATTTCACATTTGAATTGTTAATAAAATCTCGGTATAACTTGGTATTAATAATTACTGGTATACACATTTTAAGTATAGTTGGTGAAATCTTGAATTAAGTCACGTTAAAGATATTATTGCCCGAGATTCAAAACTTTTATTGCTTAAAAAATATTACTGTCTATGTTATAGCGAATTAAAATTAATGTTAACTAAAGTTTACAAATTTCAAGCTAAACTTTAAAAAATATATTAAATTGAATTACTCTGATGTTTTTCAATAAAATAAAACACTATAACGAGCCAAAACAGTTCCAGCATGCTACAAAATATACATCTATAGGAATCTCCAGGTTTTTTTCTGTGAAAAATTGTATATTTGTAAGAAGGTACAGGAAAGGTGGATAGAAACATATAAAAGGAACAAACACAATATGGCTTTTACAATGAAAATAAAAATACAGTTCACACTTTACATTGCTGCCATTGGCCAAAGAGGTATTGCTAGGATACAGGCATGCGAGATGAAATTTCTAAGGAGTAGGTTGGACAGGGTGAGAAAGAGAGTGAAGAAGGAACCCTTGCAGGATAGGATAGAGAAGGCAAGTTTGTGGTGGTATGGACATATGAAGAGGATGGAAGGGGAGGATCCCAAGGAGGAAGCTCGAAATGAAGTTGGCAGGCACGAGGCCAAGAGGAAGACCCAGAGACAGGTGGATAAAGGGAGTGTGGAGAGAAGTGGATTGGGCGGTTGTAGAGGAAGAAAGGTGGTGGGATGACAAGTGAATGGAGAGGCTTATGTTCGAGATAGACCCTGCCAATGGCAAGAAACTGTGCATGATGATTCAAGTTTGCTATGATTGAAAAAGTGGACTTCACTAACTGAATGTTAAATTTTTTTTGTTGCTAAAATGCATTTATCATAACATTCATACATTCAGTTAAATCAAATGTTAAATCATTGTTCTGGGTTCTAGTTGTATCCATAAGGATTTGAGTGTTTGAAAATTTGGGGATCATATCCCTATGCTAGCTCATTTTTTTATATCATATTATTTGATGTTGAAATATTGATTGTATAGGGTGAATATTAATTAATTACATTTTAAATGTGTTTGTTTTTAATTGATATTTAATATATTTGTAAAATATGGTACTGTTTTTATTTAACAAATTACAGAATTACACACTTAACTAATGACTCATGAGTGAATTAGAACAAGAATTTAAACACAATTCTTAACAGAGAGATTACAGTTGAAAATAGTATGTCTTAATTTGAAACAAGAGTATCTACCTACATTAAACAAGAGTGAACATTTGGCTAGCTCCAGCCCTTCTTATTATCTCGGTTGGACTGCGTCTTATCATTTCATTCCTAACCTTCTTCACTGTGTTTGAATTTGCACAATTGGGAGGGAACTTGCTAGATTCAAACTGCGAAGAAGGTACTTGAATCTTTAATTGTTTCTCCTTCCTATCAGTTTGGCGGCGATGCGGTGTAGTCAGATTAGTGTCCCAACCCCACAGGGAAAGGAGATAAATCAATTGTCTATTGGTTCCCCATTATTCACACAAATTATCAACCAAATATATTTCTCACCTAGTCTATAATTTTTCACTAAATATACTAAATGTATGTGTTTGTATCAATCATCATATTTCTTGATCAGAGTTAAATATAAAGTGGTGGCTGCACAAAACGGAGGTCTGGAGGTTATACTTACAATTGTTTTCCTTGCAGGCTACCTCTTGTCAAAGCATGAGGGCCAACCAGGCACCCCTGAGAAACCCCTGTCAGACCTGGGCCGTGTGTCCTATCATGCCTACTGGAAATCTGTGGTGCTAGAGTACTTCCATCACCACCGGCACGACCGGCAGGCTAGGGTGGTGACCATCGAAGAGATGAGTCGGGAGACGGGCATGTACAGCCATGACATCGCCACCACTCTGCAACTGCTAGGCATGACTCGGCGAGTCAAGTGCCCAAACTCACCTACCTCTTCACTTTTTGGAGCGCAGGTCAGACCCTGTTTTTATGTTCATGCTGGTGAAACATGTCAAGTATTTTTATACACACATGTTTTAATTTAATGCCAAGAGTTGGGTCAAACGAATCCACTATTTAACGAATTCAAATCCTCATTTTACCAACAAATCTAGGAAAAAATAATAAACAAAAGAGGAAATAAAAATATAGTAGAATAATATAAAATATAGATAGTAACTATAGGTTTTTGTTGTTGTTGCTATTATGCATTATTACAGTCATATATTTAATATATCTCTATAAGGAAAACCTCTTTCTGCTTTATGAGGTAATTATATTATATTTGGAAGAAGTTATAGAAAAGGTGGATAGGAACATATAAAAGGGAACAAACACAATATGACTTTTACAATTAAAAGAACAACATAGTTCACTCTTTATATTGCTGCATTTGGACAAAGAAGTAATGGCTACCTCTTGTAGAAAACCCATCATTACTGCCCAATCCCACGACCTAAGTTTCATTATTTCGGAACTCATTGGGGGGGGAAAGTATTCAACGTGCAACGCAACTTCCCAAAAGAGGAAACCAAAATACACTAAAGGGAGAAAAATGAAATTTGTAAAGGATAGGAACATGTTTCTATCTATAGTATGATTTTTGTAGGAAGAAAAGAAATTAGTTACTAAAGTTACTAAAACAATTTTAATATATCCATACATCAAATCTTGTTATCTGCAGCTGTCACTTTTGATAGATATTATCAATACCTATAAAATAACACAAATAATATAGTAAAATATTATCACTGTTGGCCACAAATAAATATGTTTGAATTTTATCTACTGTTCTTCCAACCAAAATCAGAGTATAGGTATCCTATGTATAAGGAACATGTTCGTATTTAAGTGTCCTATCATTTTGTACAAATTTCCTTTTTTCTTCCTTTTGCATTTTTTGTTTCCTCTTTTAGGAAGTAGTTACTTGTGCTTTTCACACTCCTCCGATGAGTTCGGACAGAATGAAATCTAGGTCAGAGGATTGGACGGTAACGATCGATTTTCTTCAAGAACAAGCCATTACCTCTTTATCCAATGGCAGCAATGTAAAGTATGAACTGTGTTCTTCTTTTCATTGCAAAAGTCATATTTTAATATAACCATACATTTAGCTAAGTGTTAAATTAATGGTCCAGGGCCTTGTTATTAAGTTTGTTCTTTTCATTATATTGGGGCTGAGTAGTAATAATACAATACATACTAAATACATTAATACAATATTAATATTATTATTATAAATATTTCATTGTGTATACCTCATGAATGTCTAGTTATACTAAGATTCAACCCCAGACATTAATCACTTTAAATTAACATTGGATAAAATAACAAGTTTGGCCCCTTATAACTTGGGAACTGTAATGATTTTAATAATTGAATCACTATTTATAGCTTATATCATACTTTTGTTAGGATTGTGAAATAAAATTTTATTGTTGTATGACCTTATAGAGTTGCCCCACCACATTTTTACATTTATCAAAGATCCCTTGATCACTCTTCGTTTGAACACACTACTTTTAATTTTTTTCCTATACATATTATATTTATTCCGTAAATTCAATATATTCTTCAAAACTTATGTCCCTGCCTTTATAAAAAATACATAAAACAAATCAAATGTGCACCACGTTTCTTGAAATGTAGAAGACTTACCTTGACAGATTACACTATGGGCCTATTTTACAAGCTGTACCATAGTGGAATAATGCAATGTAAGCTTGTCTTTACATGACGATATAGTTTTTTTACACGATCAACTGAAAATTGCTGTGGGATCAACCGATCCACCTGTTGCCGGCCCGTGCTATATCACATTGTAAATAAAGTCAAATATAAAAAAAATAAGGCCTTAGGAATTGTGTTAAAACAATTAGTATCATTGTTCCTAAATTAATAAGTGTCGATGGTCAAGGTAGATAACGTTAGTTTATCCTTAAAAACAAAATATGAATCTGACCACACACAACTTAACTGGAATGTTATGATGAGACTAATATTTAAGCTCGTCTTTGCCAGGGAGCTTTTGCTCATTTGAAATAATTAAAATAGCCTCTTTATTTAACTAAGATTGTTGATTATATTTTATTAATGAGTTAGTTTCTTTAAAAAGTCCAAAATTATTTAAAAAGTTTGACCAGATTAAACAGGTACTAGGTGCTCTTTATTCTAGAATTAGGGTCATTTGTAATCCGTCTGCTGAGTGATCCAGGAAGTGAAATAAATACATATAATTTCTTAAAATAAAAGTTTATGATATATTTTTATCTAGAATTTTGAATCTCATTTGAATATCTCAACTAATAAGACTAATAATTTTCTTGATTTCTTATTGAATATAAATCTTTGTTAGGTTCCAATTTGGATTTGAAATGTTGAATCGTTGCACAAGCTTAGTCTTGGAACACATGTGAGCAGATTTTACTTTAAGTAGGAGATCCCAGACACAAATAATCCATATGTAAAGGAGCTTAAAATCAATAAACAAATGGTTTGTCTCTTTTTTGAAGGAAATTATGTACAAAACTGTATTGAATGTCGACTGGAGGAAGGTAGATGAGCACATGGAAAGGATGACCAAAAGCAAAACAAGAATATCCTTGGACTCTGAGTGTTTAAGGTGGACACCCCTCATCACCACCTTGCCTAGTCGAGAAGATGATGATGACGAAGAGGAAGATGTGCTAACAGATGGGGAGAAGGTGAGTCTATTTTTACTACTCAGTTTTATTTCATTTGTTTTAGAGAGAACTTCTGGGACTAAGTGAGGTGAAAAATTGTCATAATATAACGTGTCCCGCTGTAGCTAACCTTCCTGCCATATATCTGGGTGGCAATTAAAGGGATTCACTTCTTAGTATTGTAGTTTGAATGGGCAAGTTTTTTTTGGAAATAATTGCTTCTCGTAAATGCACCAATTAATTTTCTTGAACTGTTATTAATACTTTTTTACCTTTCACATTAAAAAACTAATTATATAACTCTTTAAGATGATTTGCAATAATACTGCTTTGTTATAAATTTAAAGCTTAACATTTTGTAAGCGCAGAGAATATATGTCCAACTCATTCAAGGTATGGGAGTCAAGCTCATAGTAACTGTAGGTTATCTACATTGATGCTCTTACCATTTAACTATTTAAATTGTTATATTTTTTCCCACCTTGTCTTAGTACTCGTTGGGGTTATACACATACATTAATTATGCTAATGAATTAGGAATGAGTATGGTAACATTTTATATGAAAATTACATTTGTGTGGAAGAAAAATGGGTGATCATTTAGTAAAAAACACCCTCAGTACACCCGACCAGGGTTTGAACCTCCTTCTCCCTGTCAGCGGCAATGCAGCCCAACAGCGAAATTATACATTAGAGAATCCAACCACTAATGGGAGTCTCTTTAAGTGGAGCCGTTTCTCGATCTCATTCTTATCTCATTATTTAAGGCAAAGAGTCAACATGAACTGTTTTATATATAAGACTGTACATTATTCCACCAAAATCTCGTACCCTTCTCTCCGCTAATTCCTATAAAATGTTAAATTATTAAAAAGTTATACTTTTAAGATTCAAATTTTGAATTAAAAGTCATTGACTCTGAATCTTTGAATAAATATCAGATTTTGAAATTTTGAATCCGATTTGAAGCTTTTAATATTAAGTTTCATTGTTTTGTATATTATATTACAAAAACAAATCCTTATATAATTCCATATTCAAAATTTCAAAGCGTTGCACATATTTACTTAAAATCAATCTACTAGCGATGTGCAAAGTCCACTTTTAATATTCACAATTATTTTTTTGAAGCCCTAAAGAAGAGTTAAAAGTAACCATCCACATCAAGATCAATGGTAATACACGTTATTTGTTTGGAGGCCAAATTTCACCAAATATTTGGACTTTATGAAATGTGGTACACATAATTTAAAATCCTGACAACCTTGCACAAAGCTGCCGGTACAGACAACACCACCTGTTTTCAATCTTAATTTTGTCTTTACTACCGTTAAAATATTTCAAGTTTGAGACTTGAAAATACTTTACAACTACATACTCACCTTATCTGATGGTAACATTTCATCAACACTCTTTTCTCTCCCAAGACCAAGCTTCATCTATTGGCGCCACCTCTCGTTTGGCAGTTAGACTTGTGTTGCTAATATAACTTATTCTGTTAAACGTTGTTTAGACTTTAGTCCAACTTAATAAAACCAACATTCATAATACCTAAGTACAAAGGTTCTCCATAGGGGATCTGATTTAAAAAAATTAATTACTGTATTAGCCCAAGTATAGGTCGACCTCGTACATAATACTATCTTAAAACCTTGAAGGGATTCTACATGAAAAATAAAAAGGTAAATGGGCTGTGCACATAATATGATTACAGTTTTCTAAAATGCATTTTCAGGAGAAAAACAGCACATTATATTTGGGTCAATATGGTAATTTTAAACTAATTTAAGTAAACCTTAATTATTGGATCTAAAATAATAAGTAACACAAAAGATTTATGTCTTGATACACACGCAAGTATCTAATTTAAAACAAAGTAAATATTTATTTGCAAGGAGTTACTTTGATTTTTAATATGCTTTATTGAAAGTTAAATGACAAATGGTTTTTTTTATTTGCTTTAGGCCGAGAAGAGTGAAGTAACGGATGATGACATCAAGGCGACACCAGACCAAGCAAATGATGATTCTACAGAAGCTTCACTGAATGCTTCAATAGACAAAGTATTAACCGGGATTCATCGCAAACTGGCAAGAGGCCGTAAGCGCAAGAGCAAGGTCCGCTTTAGTCCAAGTGTGGAGAAGGATGAGAATGACCATCTTGCAGATGTTGAAGATAATGTTGTTACCACACCCATCGTATCCAGGCGCAAGGCGCTCAAACCCTCAAAACTCACCAACAGTATAACCAAAAGTCCCAGGAAAATGACTAAGCGTGGATCACCAGATAAAATGATCCACCGAAAAAGATGTGAGTCGACAGGGACAGACGGGACTAGTGAAGGGTCTCTAGAAAGGAAGAAGATGAAACAAGATTCAATCTTAAGGCCTAGCAGACAAACCAAGGAAGGAAGCACAGAAAAAAGACACAGGATGACTAATAAACATATGTTGGAGGAATCTCCAAAGATGGAAGAGTCTAATAATAAGAAAATAAAGCAGGATGATATAAAAGATAGGCTTATTAAAAGACAACCTAGGAATACCTCATTAGTAAAGAATGAGCCATTGGCTGACCCCAATAGTAACAAACATCCCATTGAAATGGGTAGGAAGAAAGTGAAACTGGACACCATCATTAGAAGTGGTAAACTTAATTTGGATGAAAAATGTGATGACTATGCAGATAAGACTAGAACCAAGCCAGACAGAGAAGCTAAACCTCTAGGTGATGCGCCATCCAGCGCATCTGAATCAGATGGAAAGGAGTTGAAGAGAGTTCGACCAGGCAGACCCTTTAAGGGAAAGCCTTTGTCGAATGACGAGAGTATGGAATTCAGCTCCAGGAGCAAAAGTGCCAGGCAAATTGAATCCAAGCAGCTTAGCACAGAAGAAACTTCATTGAGCAAATCGATGGGCAGGAGAAGTTTAATTAAACATGGAAGGCCTTCTCTTAACAGCATTATTTCAAGTAGGTACTTTTATGTTGGTCCTTTTACATACTCCTCTCGTAAATGTCCTATCATTCTTAGCTCGTTTATTTTTTCTCCCTTTTGTGTTTTTTGATTTCCTTTGTTAGGAAGTTGTGTTGCGCGTTTCCCATACCCACCTGTTGAATTCCGGTGAACAAAACCTAGGTTGGGGGATTGAGCGGTAACGTTCACTTTTCTTCAGGAGGCAACCATTACCTCTTTGTCTGATGGCAGAAGTGTAAAATGTAAACCGCTGTGTTCTTATTTTCATTTTAAAGGCCATATTATGTTTGTTCCCTTTTATGCATCTCTATTCATCTTTCCTATAACTTCTTCCTAATAAAACATTATTGTAAAATTATACGACTTTTAAATTTCTGTCTCATTGGCTGACAATTACAAGTTTAGTGCTAGCAAAATGAAAAAAATAAAAATTGAAGTCAACCATAACTTTAGAAACGATTGATGTCTTGTATAGTGGTTCATCACTTACAGCATTTAAACTAAATGTATTATATTTGGAAGCCGATAAGGTGGATAGAAACATATATGGCTTATGGCTTTTACAATAAAAAGAGGACCTAGGTCAGACGATTGGGCGGTAACAATCAATTTTCTTCAAGAGGCCTTACCTCTTTGTCGATTGACAGCAATGTCATGAGTGAACTCTGTTCTTCTTTTCATTGTGAAAATCATATTGTGTTCGTCCCTTTTATATTCTACTAGAAGAAGTACCCGGCATTGCACTGGGTAACCATGCATTAGATTGTGTTGTTACCCCTGGCAACACTTTTCTTTGCTTCAGACAGACAGGAAAAAGACTCCTTCATTTTATTTCCTCTGACCCAGTTTTTAGTTAATTTAAAAATATCAAATCCTAATTTTAAAATTCCGGCTCCGAGGTGCACATGTTTATGCAGAGGGACTATTAATTTTTAAATTTCAGATCTCTACGTGTGGTAGAAATCGTGCAACAATCATGACCGACAAACAAATTATTTATTTTATTCATACGCAAGACTATCCACCTTTCCTTACCTTCTTCCATATTGAATACACTTACCCTATAAAGTGAAAAGAGGTTTTGATTATAGAAATATACCATTTAGACTAAGATGCACTTCATTTACACTGAAAGTTAGCAATCTTGCCTTGATAGATTACACTATGGCCCTTTCTTATAAGACTATCCATAGTATAATCTGCCAAGACAAGACACTTATATTTCACTGCAAGTGGAATAATTATACAATAGTTAAAATTATATCTCAAAACAACCAGATATACCTAGGAATTAAAAACAAAATGATTATGTCACTCAAAATTTCACAACACAATTATAGCCCAATTTTCTCATGAGAGAGCACCTGAAAGACATTTATGACTGTATAGGTAGGATTCTGGAAGTAAAATATGATTTCCAGAAGAGTCTTTGTATGAAAATGGTCCTAAAGATATATTTCCATTTTATATTGGCTAGTTTATGATCTTGAAGCAAAGGCAGGATTGTCCCTTTCTATTTTTATGGCTGAAACAATAGTTTACATTTAATATTTTATTTGTCTAATATATGGTATGTTGACTTTTTCGCTGCAGATTTGCGTTCTCCTAAAGATAATAAGACCAAGATGGGGTCTTCTCACGCTGATGTCCCAGACACAGCTGTCAGTCCCAACATCCCTGCACCAAGTAGTAAAACCAGGAAACAATCTCCACCTAAAAAGGAAAGATGGTCACAACGTCGTGAGAAGAAACTGCGACTAGAGGAAGAAAAGTGAGTGCAACTTTGAGATGGTTTAATTCAATACATATTTTATTCAATATTGTTTTTATTAAATGATTTGAAATCATCAAAATCATCAAAGCTAAAAAATTAGGATTTGTGAACACACAATGTCTCGACTATAATTGAATGAATTGAAAAATGACACCTGGACACGGAAATTGAACCTGGAACCTTTGGCTTAGCAGCACACCAATGTTCTCCCACTCGGCTATCCATGCTCATGGTCATTCTTCACTCCTATTTTATTTCATCCCCTAAGCTTTGCCTTTCATGTACATTTATTGTATAGCGTTGCTTTCTTACATATTGATTTGCTTGGAAAGTACAATGTAATTGTACCATTGGCAGCATAAAGCCACAACAAAGTATCTCTTAGTAGCCGATGATATTCATATGTCCATCACAGACTCTGCCTTAAAATATGAGTAAACCCCTGAATAGTTCAGTGGTAGAGCATTGGCGCGCTAAGCCAAAGGTCTCAGGTACGACTCTTGAGTCTAGGTGTAATTTTTCATTTTATTTGATTCTGCCAATCATATTAATTATAGTCTGTCCAGTAACCGACTGACCTACTTTTCATATTAAAACACATTCAAATCATGGGCATATTCAATCAGTGTCCCTAAAGCTGATCATGAGCCATTGTGACTGTACCATAGATGACCGATGATTGGATCTGCATATGCCCCAGTAATTTTTCATTATATGAACAATATTAATATTACCATTTGAAAGATTTTTCATTTTAAACTATCCAAGTCTCATTTTGATTTTAAAGACAATTGTTTTATTATTAAAATAGTTACTGGTTTTTATTTACATAGCTAAGCTGAAAAGTTATCCTTTTATTACACACAAACTTGACTCAGCTTATTACTTGTAAACACTCTGATTAGCTTGGTTTGAATTGAATGAAAAAACTTGAGCTAGCAGAACTCTATTGATAGGAATAATTATTAATTTTTTTTAGTACTTTCTAGGGGTGTGCGAAGCCAGTTTTTTCAGTTCGAAGCGAAGTCGAAGCGAATATTTGAGAATATTCTCGAAGTCGAATCGAAGGTCGAATAAAATTTAAACAACTAATAATAGCTCTGAAAACAAATTATTTTTCAAAAAAAAACTTGGGTATTTTTAGCCTTAATATATTTATATTTAGTTCAAATGCTATTAAATTGATACATTTTATCTAACTTTAATAAAACATTATAATTAAGCCTAATTATGTAATAATACACAATAAGACATTTACCCTTTAAAAAAATATGTAGACCTACTAAAAAAACATTTACTTGGGCACGTAAATAAACAATTATAATTTACTAAACAATATAGGTATAGACTATATTAGGTTAAATCATATGCTAAGAAAATATTTACACAGGTCAGTGACATGCAATGATATTATCCTACATTTGATTTGCAATTAAACTTCTAAAAATATTCACTTCAGGGCAGGTTATGTTATAACTTATTTTTTTAAAAAGAACGCATATTAGGATAAATTATATCAAAATCAAACCGCTTTTATAAGTTAAAATAAAAACAAACATTATAAGAAAATATTTACACAGGCAGTTAGTTAGTGTCACTTTTTCTTCAAGTTATTTTGAAGGAATGTTAATTCCTCGACATGAATAGGAGTCAACGATTCTCGTCTGGCAGTTACAATGTTTCCTGAACTAGAAAAGACCCTTTCACTACACACACTTGTAGCAGGTATTCCCAGGTATTTGAGGGCTACCTTGGAGACATTAGGGTATTTTCGACAACCCTCTTCCCTCCACCAGATATAGGGGTTTGTTGATCTAGGCACTCGTGGTTCATTTAGGTATTCCTTCACTTCACTATTGTTGTCTATTGCCGGTTGGGTGGTATTTGGTATGGAATCAAAACTTGACCATAGTCCAGAACTAGAAGAGGAGCACGAGGGTTGTTCGTCTCTTACGTTAGGCTCTAAAGATGACTTGTCACTCAACTTCTTAACTTCAATTGCTAGCGTGTTTACTGCCACCATATCATCAATCAAGACACCTCTAAATCTTGGGTCGCATAGCATGGATGGGCAGAAAATAGGATCTGAATCGTAGAAACTAAAGCGAGATTTCAAAGCCTTATCTAAACTTCTTGCGAACATTACACCATCCTTCTTGCTGGTGATAAAAACATTTAGATGGGATTTGAGGCAATGAAGGATGGGTATAACCATTGAAGAGGTTGGATAACTGTCCCCACTGATCTCCTTGGTGGCGTCAGCTAGTGGCCCAAGAACCTCTACAATGCCTGCCGCTTGCTTCCATTCAACTGCGGTCAGGACCTCGATGTTATTTTCTGAATTGGCAAGTTCAGCTCCAACAGCTTTCCTAACAGCATGTAGTCGAGAAAGCATGTTATACTCGCTGGACCACCTTGTATCCACAAACTGAATCAACTCGAGTACTGGTAGTCCCATCTCTTCCATTACAGAATGTAATCTTTTTCTTGCGGATGGACTACGACTATAATGACCCACAATTGCTTTTGCTTTTGTCAAAAGCGTACAAACCCCAGGACATTCTGCTTTGGCATCATGGATAGCTAATTGTAGGGAATGGGCAAAACATGGAATAGAAATAAACAGGGAATTAACTGCAGAACGAAAATTTGGAGCATTATCGCTGACACAATATATTGGAAGTGTATCTTCATTTAAAGCAATGCCCCATTCACATATAGCCTCTTGCAGTGTAGCTCTGATGTTCACAGCTGTGTGTGATTCATTAAGTAGTACAGTGTTCATTGTAAATGACTTGTACTCAAAGTTTGGTTTTAAATAATGACACGTCAGACTTATGTAACTGTCATGTGCACGTGATGTCCATCCATCTGAGGTAAGCGACAAAGCAAAAAGTTGGGGTAAATCATTAATAAGTTGACATTTTAAATCTTGTTTTGTCTCATCATATAGTGCTGGCACATAGTTTCGTGAAAATGTAGTGCGGCAAGGAACTTTGTAGTTTGGCACTACATGTTTCATTAAGTTGATGAAGCCTTCTTCCTCCACAAACTCGTATGGCAAAAGACTCATTGCCAACATTTTTGCAATCTGCTTTGTAATTTTGTGTGCTACTGGGTTGGTAGGCTGCATGATCAAACCTTTCTGAAAGGCACCTTGAATTGTTGACTGAACTAGTGTGTCTTTTTTAGGAGCTGTGGTAGAATCAATTTTATTGCCTTTTGCTCTTTTAAATTCATTGAAATGAGATGGATGCGTCTCTAGATGGTTTGAAAGTGTTTTTGTTGTGCCTGCAATAGAGGATTTTAAAAATTAAAAATCTGAAATCAAGAATCTAAGTTATATTTTAATCCAATAGTAAAAATATTAGGGTTGAATGCATTAAAATGATTATTTAGTCCTAGCATTGAAGCAAATTTAAACTTGAGAAATTAAAGAAGTAATTTGTAAAATCCAATATTACTGTTCAATCTAACACATTAAAATAAAATGTAAATAAACTGCAACACATGCGCTAAATAAGTTATCGTAGTTATTTTTATTTAAATTTAAAAAAAAAGGTAAATCTTTTGGTATTACGAGAAAAATATACATTGTTTTAAAAAGGAACACGTCTTTTATAGCAATTAAGTCACCTGTTGGCGTCTTGTATTTTTTCAGGCATATATTACACTGGGCAGTTTTCTTATCAGAAGCTCTCGTGAAAAATCCCCATATTTCACTTTTATTTTTCTTTGTTTCGGACATTTTCGTAGGCCTAGCCAAAACTATTAAGAAGTTAATAAAAAACAAAGTATAGCAGCAGAGAATTAAACATGAATTATGAAACTGTTTAGTAAATACGTTTTTTGTCAATATAGTTTCAAAGTCAAATGTAACCAACATAAAGTCATCGAATTTTCCATTCAAGTTTTTAGGTTAATATAAATAAATTATTTAATATTTAATTTAAAAAAGTATAATTTAAAATTGAAACAAAATTTATTCAGTAAAGGGTAAATATGTTTACTTTTATTCTGTCTCAAAATTATTTTTTCGACTTTTTATCAAGTTTTTAATTTATCTCTCGGCGCATGCGTCGTAACATTTTCTGTCGAGTTGAGCAAATACACGTGAAGTTCATTTCATTTCAGATTATTGAAAAAAATTATGCAAAATTCAAAACAAAAATATGATTTTAAAATTATATATTGTTTTAAAATATATATATATATATATATTATTTTTAATCTTTATCACGTGAATTTAGGACATGTGGGGGTGAAGATAGCTGAACGTATTTAATTTGTGAATCAAGCAGGCCGTGTGGCATTGAATATAATCGATTATTGAACTTGTTTAACTATCGATAGTTATTCAATATTTCATCAAAACACACTATTTAAAATTTACAAGTTATTTACCAAGCGAGAATAAGAAAAAAATACTTACCGAAACATTATTTTTTTTAACAAAAATAGTGTGTTCAGCATTTATTAAAAGTGGTCACTAATCTCAGAAGAAATATTGAGGGAAAATAATTATGTCAAGAGTCACAATCAACTAGTCGTTTTATAACCATGTCCTTTTGTGTCAATACATAGATATTCAAAAATATCGAACTAATCGATATTTAACCTATAAATCGACAGGGCCCAACTTTGAACTTTCGAAAGGTAAACAAATGAAAATAATTTGTATTAGAAGCTTGCGCCCTATATATATTAATAATCATTCTATAATTCAAAGTTTGTATTTGAATTAAATTGTGAATTGTGTGTGGTAAACATGAATATAATTTATTAGAATAACAGCTCAGAATGGTAAAAATTGAAAATACTTATATTTTTTTACCGAAGCTTCGAATTTTTCGAAGTAAATTTTGTTTGCCGAAGTCGAAGTCGAAGCTAATTAATATTCGCTTCGACTTCGAAATTTTCGAAGCTTCGCACACCCCTAGTACTTTCTTAGTTTCAGGCCTCATTATTACAAGGTTGGTATGCAAGCTTTAGCTTGATAATATTAATACTAATGCGTTGAACATTTATTATTTCAGATTGAATAAACAAACTCCAGATTCAGCCAAAAAGAATTGGTGAGTTTTTGAAATAACTAAATTTTAATAACAGGCCAATTTATTTTAAACAGAAATATTGATTTTGAATCTTCATTCAATTACTAGATTATTAGTTTACTTTTAAATGAATGGTAAGCTTGAAACATTTTAAGAATCTTTTTATTTGTATGATGATTAAAATCTTTGTGAATCATTGGTACAGACCATGATTTTTGTAAATAAAAAAATTGGATTTCAATAAATAAAAAGTTGGATTTTGTTATAAAAAGTTGGTGTACATTATTTAGATTTCTTAGGTGTTAGACAGTCAACAAGATATTTTATACTGCTTTGTCCAGTGGCATCACTGCAAAGTGTTGGCTTTGTTCCTATTTTCATTGTAGAATTCATAATGTGCTTGTTCCCTTTTATGTGTTCCTATTCCTCTTTCCTATATAAAACTAAAATATATTTTGTAGCAACACAATTCTATTTGTACCGACACGATTGCCTCTAATATGTTTTAAGGTCTACAAATGAGGAAGATGGGTCCGAGGTGCAGATGCCAGAGTTGCAACCCGAGGTGGAAGTAGAACCGCCTGGTGGGAGAGATGGTAACCACGTGGCTCCTCCCCTCTCGCCACCTTCCTTGCACCTTAACCAAGTCTCGACCTCTCACAGGACGAGGACAAGGAGGAGAAAGAGGAAGCGAGGATGGGTGAAAGGTCGCCCAAGAACCAAGATCCCTTCTGCGGTTGTATCTGACTTGGAAGATACCCTCACATCAGAAGCCACAGACACGGTGAGTTCCCTTGCAATTTATCTTGGGGAAATATTTGGAGGAATGGGTAGGTTTACCTTTCAGCTAAGAATTGTGTGGCAAAAATGGAGAAATGGGTCAATCCACGATGTTCGTGAGAAAGGTAATAGATAATATTCCACTTAAGTTCATCAGAAGTAAACATTTTCAGCAAATTTGGTAAGCACATAATATTTTCACATTCTTACTTATTTTATTTAAAAAAAATATAATAGCTATAAGCTCTATCTAGTAAAAGGCTACAGGAATTGCTAAGTACACTTGACTTTTCACTGTGTTTTCACAAAACAACAAAACAAGTGAAAAATCCCATTTGAAGGCACACAAACTCATTTTAAGTTCAAATTATTTATTCTTACATATTTTTAAGTTTACACAATAAAATGATAAAGGTGCATGTAAAAATTCCAACTATTCTAATGTATTCTAGTGTTCTTAAAACAAAATTTGTTATTATTATGCAATAGTTTACCATATTGACCCTAAAATAAGCTGCAGTTTTTTCCAAGATACAGCTCTCATAAAACTCTTAATGTGGCCTATAATCGTACTCTTAGATAATACACATTCAATTTTGTACCTATAGGATACACATGTTGTTAAATCGATATATATCAAAGTTAATAGCACCACTTTTAAAAATAGATGAACCTTGATAGTTGGCAAAATTATTTAAAAATATATGAACCATGACAGTTGGCAAAGTTATTTAAAAAATAGAAGAAGAATGAATATCTTATTCGTGTGTACAATATTTGAGCCATAATGGCTGCCAGAATAAAATTAGTTTCTTCAGCGCATTCTATCGGCAATATATTCTTTTGGTAAAGGAAGCTTAAATATTTCGAGTTATATTTTGTTTCAGTATGTTGTTTAACATTTATTCTATTGTGAGAACAATAATTTAGTGTGTGTGATGAATAATTTTTCGTTCCTCTCAAAGTGTCTCATTGTTAGCTTTTTTTTTTCAGTGATCACATTTAAAGTGTATCATTATTTTTTAATTTCCAAGTGATCTCATTTTTAGTATGAATAACTTTACTTTTTTTCCCAGGTGATTTAATTTTGAGTATGAATAACTTTTTTATTTCCAAATGACATCATTTTAAGTGTAAATAGTGTGAGGTTTTTTTCTCTGAAAGTGGTTTTATATATTTAAGTAACCTAATTTTAAGTGTAGGCACCTACCGGTAAATAATTTTTCTTTTCAAATGATTTAATACACACTGATAATAATATTTAAGTGGAAATATTTTTTTTTCTGAAAGGGGTTGAAAATTTAGGCTGCGGCCTATATTCAGGGGCGGTCGATTTTCGGGCCAATACGATACTTAAATAACACTAGTGAAAAGCATCTGCTTTGATTTTTAGATTGGGTTGTGCAAAGCTTCTAAAAACTCGTAAGTTGAATCAAATATTTATTGGACTTGAAAAAGATCTTGCTTGGAAAATTTTGAAGCTTCATATTAATTTTTTATTTTATTTATATCACTTTTAATCATTTGAAGCAGTTGTTTGCCATATGCTAGTCATTTTTATCACACAAAATTCACTATTCTTAAAAAATAATACATAAAATATTGTAATTAAATAATAATAATTTATTATTGTGTTACTTAATTGCTGATAAAGATTATCTCTGTGGGTTTTAGAGTAAAGAATAATTTATTGATAGTATATAGATTAGGCCTAGTTCAAGATTGTTTGAGTCTTGATTCATTGATGCAAAAAAAACAACAAAAAAACAAGTCATTCAGGTTTGTTGAAGCTGTGAGTTTGTCTTATTTTCCAGCTGAAATTGGTGATTCTAATAAATCACTATCACAGTATTTTACTTCATTTCTCTATAAAGAAAACCTCTTTTCGTTTTATGAGGTAATTGTATTATATTTGGAAGAATGTAGAGGAAAGGTGGATAGAAACATTGGGCGGTGACGATCGATTTTCTTTAAGAGGTAACCATTACCTCTTTGTCCAATGGCAGCAATGTAAAGTGTGAGCTGTGTTCTTATTTTCATTGTAAAAGCCATATTGTGTTCGTCCCTTTTATGTTTCTATCCACCTTTCCTATAACTTCTTCCAAATATAATATAGTATTTCACTTCAAAAATAATGTTTGGGCAAGTTGATTTGTAGGGATGGAACCCTTGAATCCTGATTATTTGTGGTTCAGTACCAATTATAACTATTTGTTCCAGTCAACAAATAATGAAAATGGTCTGTATTCGATATAAATTTGCGATAGGAATAGCTTACCTAGTCCAAATAAGGTTTGCCGACAATGGAGGCCTAACTTGTGGGTTGCTGGGTTAGAGTAGGAAGGAATGGGGAAACAAGGGGCAAACTCAATGGTGTCCCTCGAATTCTTGTTGTGGTTTCTTGTAACACTTACTCATACGCAGACAACGAATTGCGCAGCAACTATTGTACCCATATGGTAGACACCCTATGTGTACTTTATACTGCACTGAACTGCACCCTCCCAAGATAAACAACCTAATTCCCTAACCCCTTCAACTCTCAAAAACTGAGGAAAACCCTTAAAACACGGCGGGACACTCTCCAAAACAGCGGGAAACGTCAGTGGAATAAACAACAAATACAAACCAATATAAATAAAGCATTATATCAAAAGAAACTTGCTAAACAAATTATTACACAAAAGCTATTTTACAATATTAAATATATACACTTCAGAGACCGAACACACAAGTTTCCAAATATATCACGTAAGTTTTGTTCTAAGTGTAGGGAAAAGCCGATAATTTGATGATGGTTGTAGTAATAGTCATGAACGATGCCTGCATGGTCAGAAATGGATATCTTCTAAACGAGGCTTAAAAAAAATGTAAATATTTTATACCTCTTAAATTATTTAAGGTAGAGTTGGATTTAAACTACTATGTTACGAATCTGAATCTTGAATCTGAATATCCAATTTAAGTTTGAATCCTGACTCCTAATCTGAATCTTGGAAAAAAAATTATGAACATAAGAGGAAATATAAATATAATATAATGATATAAAATACAAATAGTAACTAAATGTTAATGAAGCTACAACAGGCCTCAGACTGGAAACGGTAATGGATGTAAAAAACTAAATTTAATCTGTTGATTATAATATCCATAGATTCAGTTAAGTGTTAAATTACTGGTCTGGGGGCTTGTTGTTAAGTTCATCCTGTAATAAATAAATGGCCATGAACCACCAATAAGCAGTATTAAAGCTCTAAAACAAATTCCAATTGGAAAATTGAATTGGTTTTTTAATGATTTGAGTCTTGAATCTGAAATGTTATATATATATTTTGAAGTTACAAAGAGTGAATATTGATTTACATACTACCCAGACTTGAAATGCACAGCATTGTTAAACAGTTTTATTTTTGAAAACTGAGGAGTTATGTTATTTCATCCTATTCACTTAAACATTGATAATTATGACCACACAACTTTTAGTCAATTTTACATTAATACAGAAACAATTCAAACACCTATACTTATTTGTTTATGTTGTTCACTAAGCTACATTTTGTTGCAATTGCCGAGACAAGTTAAATATTTGAAAATATATTGAATGTGCAACAGCATTCAGATTGATAACATTTATTGTTTATTTATGCAGTCTAATTATCTGTGCAGACCTATATCAATTTAATAT
Organism: Timema bartmani; assembly: GCA_902151455.1. NCBI lineage: Eukaryota > Metazoa > Arthropoda > Insecta > Phasmatodea > Timematidae > Timema > Timema bartmani. Next base: position 74,676 of record CABFWB010000782.1, read on the forward strand.
AGTTTATCTAAATTTTAACTTTGGGATTGGATGATTAATCATCCAATAACAAATTTAATCTGCAACATCAATTTTATCATACCATAATACCGGGTGAAGAAACCAGATATCTAAAGTGGGGAGTGATTGCTCTGAGGCGTTAGACTCTAATTACACATTTTCACCTTTAGCAATCAGGTTGGGGTTTGAATCCAGGCCAAATATCCTAGCATGACTCAAATCTTACCACAGTCGGTAGCGCATGTCCCAAAAGAGCTTGGGGTCTGGATTCCATTCCTGTCATAGTTAAAGATTTATTATTGGTAAATTGTTGAATTGAGGATTGAATGTTTTATTTTTCTTAGTATTAAGCCATTTTATAAGTCGTACTTTGATTTAATAAGGGTTTTCGATAAGTGCACATAAAATACACCCATAGTTCTGGTGCACTTAATCTTAGCATCTTTCCTCGTCATTAAGACATTTAATTTTTGATGTAAATTAATATTAGCTGCTGATAGCCAAAACACAGCCTCCAGACTTATCACTTTGAGTAAAAATATAAATACACCCTGTTGAGTTTTTCACCAATTAATCCCCACAATGTTAACATTTAAAAATTGGAAAGACAAAACACGACTGTTTGGAAACGTCTCTAAGAAGTTTGTCTACCAGTTATGAGCTATTAATGTAGTGTTTTGGCCATTATTTTATTGTAGACCTACATGGTTTTTGATAATTTAATCACAATTGATATTGAATGTAAAAATAAGGTTATAAACAATTTATACTAAAATCACTCTAATAATTTATGGATGAGTTAATTAATTGTTTAATAAAGTGCACAAACATTCACATGGATAGAAGAAGGGAGGATAATTAGTTTTAACAGATTTGTGAAAACCATCTTCATTTCAAAAAAAAAAAAATTCAAACCATAACCTACTTATCGCAGGTGATTTTGTTGACTTTCTATTTAAAGCGGTTTTAAATTATAATAAACACATTAATAAACAATCATTGACAAACCATACTTCAAAGCTATAGTCATAACATGCATACACTTTGTATAACTTGATAAGTTTATGATATTAAAATTGTCAACATGTCTCAAGCGGATAAAATCTGGCAACTGTGCGCTTCATAAGTAAGACTTGTACTGTAATTTAAGAGTGGAATGGCTTATAGTAGTAATAAGTTTACTTTAACCTTTTTGGTGCTTAAGAGCCTTTCCCCCTGAGTGATTTAGCAGCGCTGCTTGGCGGTTCATTGTTTTAAATAGTAGTGTTTCCACAAGCATGCTCTAGTGAATTAGCAGCACGGCAGTCACGCACAGTCACCTGTCCTCCCGACTAGCTTCACGATTTATAGCAGGGCGACCAGTGTAAATACATTGTTTTCAATGGTTGTGTTTACACTGGTAGCAGAAATACGTGCAAATCTTTAAAAAGTGAGCCACGTGTTGTGCTAGGCTATAGCAACATTATATACATATTTTTGAGAGTTGAAATTTAGGGTTGTTTATTTGGGGAAGGGGGGGAATGCCACCAGCCACTCAGGGATTCAAGATTATTATGCAATCTTTCACCAAAGGATTTTGCTGACATGAAAAAATACTTGAAAAATGTGTTTGTTGTTCCTTGTATCATGTGTTTTTGTCTTTTCTTATTTTGTTAAATAAATTTACTGTACTGTTTCTTTTATTGTTTAAAGTAGAAGCTGTTAACCCAGTACTAATATTGCGATATATTTTAAATAAATTATCTTAGGTAATAAAACCATTAGAAGTACTTCGCTTTCAAAGACCAATTTATTGCTGGAAAATTAAAATACTTAGAATAAGACATGGGGAATTATTGGAAGCATGGCAGTGGCAATGCTACCGGCGTTAGCAGTGCGACTGTCACACATGGGTAATATTCAAGTAGAAGTAGCGTTTAATAACTTTTATCTACAATTTATTTACACTGTTCTTTATATTTATTTTGATTCACATCATCTTCATGGAAAAATCTTGCTAAATAACTAGATGTAATCATATAAAAAGTTATCTTGTACTATTTTTTAAGATCAGATTTAAAATACTGGTATTAGTATTCACAAAGAGAAGCTACTTGAAGGAATTTAATAAAATAACAAATAGAAATTAAAAATTAAATATTAAACCACCATGTTAATTGGTTGAGGCTATTTAATTAATTGTGATTGTGTTTGGATTCTTACTTCATTTTATTTATAGGTTCTCTCTGAAATATTAGCGATGGATTAATATTCTATATTTGTATTTTATGTGTTTTTGGTTATTTTTAACAACTTTTTCCAAATTTCTTTAATAAATTTGATCGTTTGAAATTTGTAAAACCTAGTTAATATTGATTATAATTAATTATTACATAGAAAGTAATCTTTTTTTGTTGTTTGACAAGACTTCCCCCAACCTTCATCCCCAATGAAAGTTTTGAATTTCAGTGAGAATAGCTTTCACACAATTTTATTCAAAATTTTACTGACCATATTTAAAATACCAGTAAATAATACCAAGTTGAATGATGCCCTTATATTTATTTCCAATTATAAGTTCTATATAATGGTAATATTTAGTTGTTGAAGCTATCCACACTTTATGAAGCAAAGACCTCATGATCTTAAATCCTCTAGACACATAAAAGTTAGGACCTTACTCATACATGATAATTACACACTTAGTAACATTTTTCATTAGTTGACAATATCTTAAGTTATATCAACTGCTAAAATAATGATTATATACATTCACCTTAAAAATCATTACTTTAGAGTGTGAGAAATACAAATACTTAAATGATTTGCATTCTGTGAGTATCTTTCATATAATACGAGCTTTTATGGCATCATGTTATTTGTGATAAGCTGCTGTGTTTAATTCATTATATAAACTCACGAGAAATAAATAATTGGTAGACTTCTTACCATTATATGCATTTGCTCTTTGTTTGGTTGGCAGCCATTGAAAGTAACAACTACAACAGCGTTAACTACAGTCAATACTACCAGCAATGCTGTTACCACCACTATAACAGCGACACCTAGCGGAATTCTCCCAAAACTTGCAACACCCCTTGAATCAATTACCAGAAATTTGGAACTCTCTCACGTAAAAGAACCCTCTACGGTAGAGGTATCATCTTCTGTTGAGCCACACTCTTTGGACATAGAAACTAGTGAAGGACTCCCCGAGCGTATTCAAGAAACAAAGAGTACCCTTGAAGTGTCATCAGGGGTAGTAACCAATCATGAAGATGGCCATCCAGAAAATGATTTAACAGCAGTCAAGAATAACAACACCTCTGATTGGAAAGAGAGAAAGGAGAAGTTAGAAGAAGCTACAAGAATAGTAACAACAGAGGAGATACCAGAAAGTTGCTGTAATGTTGACGTTACAAAGGAGCCTGCTCCACCCAAGCTTTACGATGAGAAGGTCACTGTAAAAAGGACGACTCCATGCAAACCTATCGAGTACAAGGAATCTCTGAATGATCAGGACGATATGGGGGTAAGTCGTAGTTTGCCTACTGTAACGGTGGTTATGCTTCTTCAAAACACATCAAGACTACTTCATGCACTAGTTCTTTAGTCACTCGAATACTTTAAAAATAAAATCTTAATTCTTCCTCTTGTCCTCATGAATGTGCATGTTCTCACATCTTTGTCGGTGTAGTTTTGGTGCATTTAATAGCAAGTGGATGTATACGGCTATGAAGAGGATTATAAAATATTTGGTTTTATTTTAAATCGCACAATATTAGTGCTGATCTTTTTGTTTAGTTTGTGCTTGTATAGTTATAACTTTAGCTTCTATTCATAGTTTGAATCTTTTTTAATTTACAGCTTACCCATAATTTAGTTAGAAAAACAGCAGGCATCTTAATTTTACATTCTTAATTTTATTTTTGCTATTTAATCCTATGTGTTATAATCAAAATGATGCCAAATAAAACAAAAACGGTCATCAAGTTTTTTTGGGTCTTTTTCCTTTAATTTTGAAATCAAATTGGAGACTCGCCTCCTTCCGAGCAAATGTGCGCTGGTCACTAACATGAAAGAATATTAATAATAAACTGCTTCAGTGGCAGAATGTCTAAGGTGTCATTCTCATGTTAGACTGACCTACTGCTGACAGAGATTGGGGTCTTAATCTCGGTCGAATCTACTGAGGGTGGTTTTCCCTAAATGGCTTCCCACTCTCCTTCCATGTAAATGTGGGCCTATTACCTCTAAAATGCTTCCTTCCTCATCCCTACCTCAGTGGAGTAATTATCATTATATGCGAATAATCTGAACAGGCAGTAAGACGTGGTGGTTATAAAACAAAATATTAATAATGGCAATTTTAATGTAGAATATACTGTGTTAAAATGATTTTTATTATAGTAGCAATAATATTTGAAAGGGCAGTAAGATGTGTGAAAAAGATACAACTTAACAACTATAAACATTATAAAAATGTGTTGTCTTTTATTTATATTACTACTATCAAGTTAGTTTACAAATTTCAATAAAAAAAAGTTGATCAAAACCTTTTTATTAAATTTTCAACATCTTCGCCTACTTAGTCTTTGACTAATTTTTTGTGAACATGGTTTTACACAGTTGTCCAAACTGTGGTACTCAAAAGTACTACTGGATTCGATTAATTATATACTTTTTTTTGTCTCTTTAAAGAAAACCTCTTTTCACACTTTTTTTTTCTATTATAAATCATTATAAACAAATTATCTCTGTTAATGGCATGATGCTTTAGACTTACCCTTTCTTCTTGCTGTTAGAGCTTTATTTAGCTTACCAGTAAAACTTTACTGGATGTGAATATATAATATATCTCTTTAAAAGCAGGTTGTGGGGGGGAAAGGGGTGTATTTTGCCAAAAAAATGTTTTGATATAAAAACTGCAAAAATACTGCCCTTTACTCGCGTACCCTACATTGCCACCTTAAGGAAACCCTATTTTGGCTAGATTTTAATATAATATGTGTAAGACAGTACAGAAAAGAGGGATGGAAATATATAAAAGGCAACTAACATAATATGGCTTTTACAATGAAAATAAAAACACAGTTCACATTTTACATTGCTACCACTGGACAAAGAGATAACAGCTGCCTCTTGAAGAAAATCGGTAGTGACCACCCAATCCCCAGGCCTAAGATTCGTACTTTTGGAACTCGTCAGGTAGGAGTGTGAAATGGTGCAACACAACTTCTTAAAAGGGGAAACGATGAATGCCCAAAGGGGCGCTAAACTGGCGAAAGTTTGGGAAACACTTAGCCTAACACAAAGATTTTGGAAATAAGACAAATTTTAAGTGAAAGAGGTTCAAGGATGCAGGAAAGAAATTCAAAGCAAAAGTATAGTTAGACAAACCATTCATGATATTTGTAATACTATTTTAGAAGAGCGATTCCACTCATTTTACTTTGTTAATGTTCTCTTTGAGTGAATTAATAACATACCTTTGTCTTTGCTATGGTTGAGGTTATATGTAGAGCTAGTTATTACTTTATCCTGATTGTAGTGCATGAAAAAATCTAAAATATGGAGCTTGTTTTACATATTCTTCCTACTGATTAGTTTTTAAGAATGCTGTAGAACATTGTTTAATCATTATTCAAAGAAATTAGATATATTTTACTATCTAATGATAATTTAACCGAATAACTTTGCTGAAAGTTTCTTTGTTGTTTAATTTTGTGTTAAGTTTTCCTCCTAAGTTAATTAGACAAGTAAAATGGTGAAAGGATTTGGACTGAAATGGTGACTTTTTTTTTGTACTACACTGCATTTTGTGAGTATGAATTAGAAAAAAATTATATTGATCAAAAAAAGTCTTAATTTGATTGACCTTAAGAAAATCATTTATTTTTAACATTAAAAAATATTTACTAAAATAAAATTAAACTTGTAATACCATTGATACTAGATGATTGATAATTTATTAATATTTTAAATGCTAAAGAGGCTTTGGTTTACAGCTTACGACCGAATGTCGGAAACTGCTCAGGATGATGATTATGATGAAATGCTTATTATAAATTTATGACCTGCTTCGGTGGCTGTATGGTCACATGTGTTAGACTAGACTGTCAATGACAGGGAGATCAGAGTTTGAATTCCAGTTGGGTGTACTGAGGGTGGTTTTTCCAAAATATATTAGAAAATTTGAATTTACTTATGTTTATAAAAAAAATTGTTGTTATGGTAACCTTAAATTTCATTGTCGGATACAAATCATGGATAATGTCACTCCTGCAAATATAGACTAAACCGAAAAGATGTTCAAGAATGTAATATTTTATTTCTTTAGACGACTCCTGTTCATTTCTAATCAAGTTAGGTTTAATTTAATTATTGTTTAAGCTGAATGGCAGACAAAACCGATAATCATATCAAATCATATGGAGCATATCAAAATTGAATTCTATTTATGATGTCTCAAAACTTCTTAAGTACTAACCTGTAGCCCGAGAGGGCAAGGGGCTGATGGATTAGGGGTTAAACACATTCACTCCAAAACTCAAATACTGTTTTATGAATACTACATTATTTACCGTTTCAGAACTAAAATACAAGAAAATATCTGACTAATAGCCACCACTCTGAAGTTTAAGAACAATTGTTCTTAATTTAAGCCTCTTGACACTAGTTAAGCGTTACTAACATCTAGGACCACACTTATATTGAATTCAGAATTCCTTGGCTCACATCCACTTTTGAACCATGTTAGGACTAAGTAACTTTGACCTGCTCTAAATTTGAATTAGCGTAGCTACCAGAGCTAATCTTGACCACACCATGAATTACATTTTTTTTAAAACAAACTAAGTAACCTTTGGGTACTGCCGCTACAAAAATAACACGAGGACTGGCGCTTTTGCATTTTTGCAACATCTTATAGTGTTCTAAATAATATCAAAAACACATACTTTAATACAATAATATTATTATTATTGAAGTAATATTATCAAATGAAAATTTGAGTAATATTGTATTTTTATAAATGTTATTAAAATACAACAATGCTAATAATGTCACAGAAACATAGCTTAACATTAGAAAAAAATATATAACAAAATATTGTAAGGCATTATTTAAATTTTATTTTATTACAAAATTTCATTGACTCATACTTTCTTGATCAACAGTTTTGCTTAATTTTGGTTGAAAAAAAACTTTTCTTCCTTGAGTTACTTCCTTAAATTCATATTTTTATGTGTCTTAGCGACCTGACAAGAATAAAAAATACAGTAAACTAAAGCAATGTGATATAACTTGCGCGAACTATACAGTGTAATCATATGACAACAATGAGTCAAAATTAAGACATCACGACTAGTGTCGTTGCATATTCACAACACTCCTGCATGGCGCCATTTAAAACTCACGCATCTCAGAAAATAAACTTTTTTTTTAATGTTTGATGACACCATACTACTCAGCAATTGAGGATTACTTAGAGGGGTTCTGACCTAATTACCTTTAATAAAAATAAATATAAGAAATTCAGCTGTTGCAAAAAATGCATCTTCTAAAAAGGTATCTTCTAAACTAAGTTAATAAACTGTGTTTGCCCCTTCAAATTTCATCTTGATTACAGCCTTGGTCTGTTATTCACAAGTAAAACATACACCATTAATTGCTCTAAAAAGAGAGGGGGAAATGGAGTGGGATGGGATTGAACTCTTGATAGAGTACTTGTATAATGCTAAGTCACCATCACTTTAGCCTTTGGCTCCAATACTTCTTGGAGATTTCTTGTAGGAGTTTACATTACTTGGCCAGGATTGACACAGAAAAAGTCCAGCAGCAGAGTTACGGGCGTACTTTTCACACACATTATGAAGATACTAAATAAATGTTTATACAGCCTAGTAAAAATGTTAATAAAATACTATTTTCTTACTCCACGTTTGGGCAGCAATTAAAATGTTACAATAAAGCCGCTAGCTAAACTGAACTGTAATAAATAGCCCCATGTTGTGGTATCAATTAAAATGTTATGAAACAAGCTACTTGAATCACTACGTTAAAATGCCCCAGTTGGGCAGACAAATAAAACATTATGAAAAATGGGTATAGTTCTCCATAAATAACCAGCAACAATTTATATTACTACAGAATTATGAAGTTACGAAAGAATTTATGCCCATTAAAAATACTACAGAAAGCTCGGCTATCTAGCTCATCACACAAGTTGTACTAATTATTGTGAAACACCGGAAATTTCTCACTACTTAACCACAGAATAATGTAACCACTCATCATTTCTCTGCGTTGTTGTTGATTAGAGTACTTAAACATTTATTTAGCTGACAGGCCTGTTAGATATCTTTGGACAGTTTGTTTTAAGTAACTATTTCAGGATTCAGATATACTATTAAAATATTGATATTCTAATTATATAATGAAAAGATCGATATTAGAAAGTGCTTGATTTTTCCACATGGTTCCAAGCCCTTCTTTCTACACCTTTCCTCTATCTATTTTCCACATGGTTCCAAGCCCTTCTTTCTACAACCTTTCCTCTATCTATTGTCACCATTGCGGGTTTGTGAATTAATTATAAAATAAAAACTAAGAACTTTTAATCCACCTACACTGATCAGAGATTATTTATTGCTTATCATGTATTATTATTAGTTTGAAATATTCACTGATAGTCACTTTATTGCCACACACGTCTGTACAAAATGACATCTTGTAACATAAGGGCAGAACTGAGCCAGTAAAAATCTCTTTTTATCCACCCAATCCTTTCTTCTAAAAAGGTAAGAGACTCGCTTGATACTTGTTCACTGTGCAGAATCATTAAAAACACATGTGCCGCACATATAGTAGTGACAAGTTGAAAGGGGTAGGTATGTTACTAACAGAGAGAGAAAGAAACTAAAGAACGGACGTTGGCCTGGTTGTGTGTACATCCAAGAAATGTTACTAACAAACAATCATAACTAAAAACAAAAGGTTATCAGTTAAATCAAAATGAATTAATATCAATATGAAATAAAATAAATAAAAATAATTGTTTTAGATATATTTTAATTTATAATAATATAAAGGTTGAGAAAAACGGGACATAACACAAGCTATATGCTCCACACACGGTAAGTGCAACTTGAGAAAATATGTTATTCTTGACACCTGAAAGATAAAGATAATATAAAAAATTGGTAAATCTACTTCTATTTTTACATCCTCTTAATTTTTTATGCCAATTTGACAATATGTGTGTTTAAATATATACATATATACAGTGCTTAACTTCTGATGGAACGCGGCGGAATGGCGTTCCGGTACCTCTATTAAGGCAAACATGAAATTCATTCAAACACAATCATGCTATGGTGAATTTTAAAACATTTTATTTTGTTTTTAGAAGAAAATAATGGCTTAAAAACATGTCTTTAGAAGCTTAAATTTTAAAAAAGGTTCTGGGGGAGTGGGGGTAGTGCGTTCAGTACCTAAAATTTTAGAAATTACCCACTATATATATATATATATATAAAATTATTTTGCAAGATGTTCCTTCAAAATGTGTGTTTGTGTGTGTATATATATGTATATATATACACACACACATTTTGAAGGAAGACCTTGCAAAATAATTTTTTAAACATATAAAGATAAAAATTATGTCATTGTGTTTTTAGGAATACAGAATAAGTTATACCTATTTTTTTCCCTCAAAGATATATTTTTAAACAAAAATTTTTCTTTAAAAAGTTAAACATCTATTTATTTTGACTACCCTATTAAATTAATTATTTAAAAGCGTTTGTTGAAATGAACAAAACAACTTGAGAGAACACCAAAATTTTTCTTTAGGTTCTAAATTACTTATGTGACTTTAAATAATTGGTTTGATCTTTTTCCTTTTCCTTAGTTGGATGTCTTGCTCTACTCTATAAATTGAATAATTTGATTAAAAATTGTCTCTTTGTTAATAGGAGGACAAGAATGATTCATTGCCAGATCTTGGACAAGAAATTACAGCCGAGAGAGAGAATTTACATGCTCCTAAAAGTGTGGTTATTGCGGATGTTCCTTGCCAAGCGGAAGAACCCATTCCCGACCAGACCAAGGAGGAAGATGAGCTGCCTCGGCATCCAGACACCAATACAGCACCCCAGCCAGCTGAGGTGGACCTCACACAAAACTCCCCAGAGCTGGATAAAGAATTGGACAGAGCAGATCAAACCTCCTGGGATCACAGTGAATCTCCTGTGAATGTTGGGCTGCAGCCAGAGGAGAGGGATGATTCGGGACCTAGTCAGGAAAACACAGAAAAATCAAAATCAAAGGAGGAGGAGGAAGAACATTCACAGCCTTATGAAATTTGTGAAGAGAGGTTTCGACTTCCTGAGGGCCGCGAAGAAAAGTCACAAAAATATGAAGTGCATGAGACAAAGTCTGATGAAGTCGAAGCAGAGTCTCGAGATAAGGAAGTAAACAAAGAAAAATCGTATCTTAGTAAAGTTGATAAGGATCAATCTCAATTGTATGAAAACTATGGAGAAAAATCACTAGTTTATGAACCACGCCAAGAAAAATCACAGTCTTATAAAGTTTCTGTAAGAGACTCTCAAATGTATAGGATCCACGAAGAAAAGTTACAATCTTATAAAGCTAACATAGAAAAATCAACATCCCACGGAGAAAAGTCACAGCCTTATAAAATACTTGAGGCAAAGTCTCACATGTCTGGTGTGCATGAAGAAAAGCCTTTTGAAGTACATGATGGAAAATCACATCATGAAATGAATAAAATTAAATTGCCATTATATGGAGCGCATGAAGAAAATTCTAATTCCCATGAAACGCATAAGGAGAAATTGCCATCTTACGAAATGCGTGAAGCTACGTCACATCAATATGAAGTGCATGGAGATAGATCACATCACTATGAAGGGCATAAAGAGATTTCACGTTCATATGAAGTTTGTCAAGACACATCACATCCCTATAAAGTGCGTGAAGAAAAGTCTCATCCTTATAAAATTCGTGAAGAGAAATCACATTCTTATGAAGCACGTGGTGAAAAATTACATTCTTATGATGCACGTGAGAGTAAACCACATTCTTATGATGATCGTAGAGAAAAGCCACAATCTCATGAAGTGCGTAAAGACAAATTTCAATCTTATGAAGTTTCTAAGGATAAATCACAACTTTATGAAGTGTGTGAGAATAAATCACAATCTTATGATGTCTATGAAGATAAATCACAACTTCATAATGTGTGTGAAGACAAATCACATCCTTATAATGTGCATGAAGATAAAACCCAATCTTATAATTTACATGAAGATAAATCCCAATCTTATAATGTACATGAAGATAAATCACAATCTCATAATGTACGTGAAGATAAATCACAACCTTATAATGTACGAGAAGAAAAATCACAATCTTATAATGTACGAGAAGAAAAATCACAATCTTATAATGTACGAGAAGAAAAATCACAACCTTATAATGTACGTGAAGATAAATCACAACCTTATAATGTACGTGAAGATAAATCACAACCTTATAATGTACGCGAAGATAAATCACAGCCTTATAATGTGCGTGAGGACAAATCACATCCTTATAATGTAAGTGAAGATAAATCACAACCTTATAATGTGCATGAAGACAAATCACAACCTGATAATGTATGTGCAGATAAATCACAACCTTTTAGTTTACATGAAGAAAAATCACAACCTTATAGTGTACGAGAAGACAAATCACGGCCTTATAGTGCACGAGAAGACAAATCACAACCTTATAATATGCATGAAGAAAAATCACAACCTTATAATGTGCGTGAAGAAAAATCACAACCTTATAGTGTACGAGAAGAAAAATCACAACCTTATAGTGTACGAGAAGAAAAATCACAACCTTATAGTGTACGAGAAGATAAATCACAACCTTATAATGTACGTGAAGATAAATCACATCCTTACGAAATGCGGCCAGAAAAGTCACGATCCTATGAAATTCGGCAAGAAAAGTCTTATTCCTATGAAGTTAGGGAAGAAAAGTCTAATTCTTATAAACATGAGGAAGAAAAATTACATTCATATGAAATGCATGAAGAAAGATCTCGATGTTATGAAGCACAGAAAGCTAAATCTATGATAAACTATGAACAGCGAAAAAACAAGCCCCCTCTTTCCCCACCAACTGTAGTAATCATAGAAGAGAAAGAGCACAATTCAATGTCGACTCAAACTCATGCTAATGGTATGATGGAAGACAGCAGTGATGGTTCCAACTGTGGAATGATGTCCTCTAGACATGCCACCAATGAAGCCTGCAATCTGCACAAGCACAGTAGCAGCGAAGAAAAGCCATCGTCACAGCAGTGTGAGGTGGTAGAGATCCCTAGCGGAAACACCACTCCCAGGCTGGACAATAGTGTGGAGGGGATTCAGCCCGCCACACCAATTAATCCAGGTTCTGTCAAGCACACCCCCCCACAGCCTGAGATTCCTAGCATGGGGGTGTACACACCTGACTCCACCACTAACTCAGTACACTCCCTTCATGGCTATGGACAGTGTGACCTAGATGTCAGCCAACTTGGGCTGGAGTCGCCAACCTCAATCTCGTCCAATGATATGGCATCTCAAAATTCAGTGGAAACCCCCAGACCACCTTCAGTGCTCCCGGCTCAAACCTCACAAACGCAGTGCCAGCAGAATTACTCTGACTGTGTGCAACAGCAAGGTATACCACATCATCATCATCACAACATACCCAGCGTGACATTGCATCAGCATCATCACATATCATCTATTGCACAAATACAGTTGAGTCAACATTTACTACATCAACAACAGCAGCAGCAACAACAACAACAACAACAACAGCAACAACAACAACAGCAGCAACAACAACAACAGCAGCAGCAACAACAACAACAACACACATCATCCAAGTCTCGACAGATGCAAAATTCAAGTCGCAAGTCCTCACAGCATAAGCAACAGCAACATCATTCTACCCCTATCCAGCCGCGCGCCACACCCCCACAGCAGCAACACACTACTATTCAGCAGCACAGGCACCGCTCCACTCCACCTGGTATTGTGCAGCATCAGCATGCAACCGTTCAACACTCTTCAGCAGCGACCCAGCACACCACCACTCAGCACCAGCAGCTACAGCATCAAGTGGCCATGGCACACTCACACCAAAGCAGTTATCCTCACCACCATCCTCACCACCAACTTACTTCTCCCAGCATGCAGCATCATGCCCATCACCCACACCATGCGGTTATCTCCCAGGGGAACTACATCAGCGTCCCTCAAATGGCAGTATCATCACAAGCCTTCTCCACCCAGGCAGGTGGTGGGACATATGTAAGCATGCCCATGACAACAGTGATCCAGCACCGCATGGCCACACAGCAGGGAGCACTCGGTAGTGTTGGCTCTCATCAGAGGCTGGCTGCCTCACCAGCATGCGCAGTATCATCTGCGACCAATTTTTACATTCAGACAGCAGCATCAATGCCACATCCTCATTCACACACACCTGTACCAGTCCCTACGCCCACTCCCACGCCGACTCCCACTCCTGCGCCTACCCCTACTCCCCAAGTGACAGGCAGTGGGCAGACCACTCCATCTGGAGTGTCTTCATGCAGTCTCGCCAAGCTTCAGCAGCTGACAAATGGCCTAGACATGATCCCTCCTGCTCCTTGCAACACAATGACCCCTCCACCTCCTATGAACTTGACACCCCCTCCCAGTCTGCCTCATTCTACCATGACTCCACCCCCTTCTGCTGCTCATCAAATGTTGCAACAACAAGCTTCAAGAACTCTCTCCACTCCTCCTTCTGCCATCCCTCCTAACCTGCAGACCCAGATTAACTTGGCCAACTACCATAAATATTATCAGAGTAACATGAATGTGGGTGCCACCATCACAGGCTCAACTGGAGGAAGTAGATCCTCTCGTGGGAGTAGCAGTGCCGCGACTGTCCAGCAAATGCAAGTGGCTGCGGCCGCCTCCTCTAGAGTCAGTCCTAATGTCACCATTAACCCTAACCTAATGGCCCAGTATGGGACACTCAATGGCTACCGTATGGCCCCTCAGCAAGCTCCGGGCACTGTGACTGGTTATATCACCAACTCTGCGGCGGCAGCTGGGTTCATCAATCAAGCGGCACAGATCCCGGTTCAAATGGGAGTGATGAATATGGCAGCTCAAACACAATACCAGGATCCAGCTGCACTTCAGCGTGCTGCGCAGCAAAACACAATGTATACAACGTACGGGTATATCAATGGTAACCTTATGCAATCCCTCAATGCAAACATGCGCCGGTAGTGTGTGAAGAGCCATAACTCTTAAATGTTGCAGCACACTTCTTACTATATGGACAGCAAATTGTTGTTGTATGGAAAATCCGATGATGCATTATCTTCTATTCAGCATAAAACACAGATTTATAGTTTGAAAGGTTTCCAAGTGTTTATGAGGTAAAGTAACAAAGTAACATATATTTTTTTTAGCCAAATTATACAAAAAAGTGGCTTCAATGTCCCCTTTGGCAACCCAAGTTATTGTAAATAAAATGTGTTGTTTCATGCTAAGATGATTTAGATTAAAAACTTGCAGTTACAGTGATGAGAATGTTATAGAGATGAGATTTTTGCTAGTAAAAACTGTGCAGCTTATATGTATTTAAAGTATATTTTGTCAGTAGAGCATGTACAATGCATTAGATGATGGATGTGAAATATATTTCAGCATGAACATGTGATATTTACGAAACAGTTCAGTTTGTAATGAGATTCTTAGTCTGAAATGAAACAAACATCATCATGTATAAGCAATTACAAGTTCGGTACAAGTTGAACATGTGTGTGCAAATTGTTTACATATACAAGAATATCATGTAATGTATTATATTTTAAGATCTGATAGTGTTGTGATTATATGTGTAACTTTTTTTTAAAAACAAATTCTGCTATTGCATTTTAGTGTTATAACGCATATTTCATTTCAAAGTTAAGTAGCACCTAAAGTTGCATATAATCTTAATAGCATATTTTGTAAAAATGGAGGAGTTTTAAGGAAAGAATGATAGGTACGAAATAGAAAGATGAACACAATTTGGCTCCCACAATATATTCTTAAAGTTTTTAATATTGTATGTTGACACTACTTGTGCTCCATGTTAAATCTACATCGGCATATCCCTAAATCACTTTTATTGTCGATGTTTTACTATGAACTACTCCAATATTCTAATCAAAGATACTTTTAATATTGTTCAGAAGTGTTGTGAAACTGAAATTACAGTCTTATTTGGGATTAATAATGGAAACTTGTTTTTCTGCAATTGGAAGCTGGTACAAGAAAGAGCAATGACAAAATGAATCAAGAAAAACATAATATGACTTGAAAAATGAAAATAACACAGTTCACATTTTACAATTCTGCTACTCGACAAGGCCTTAAGAGAATGCTGCTAACCACAAGGATTTGTTTTATTGGAACTCTCGACGAAGCAGATTGAAACATAGAACACGAATTGTTAAATGAGGAGAGGGGGGAAAGGAAAATGAGTAAAGAAACATAGGCCACACAAATTAGATAGGAATTTTTTTGGTACAAATATGACAACAGGGAAAAGATTAACACAAAGAAGTGAGTATAGTATTGAATTCCTTACCATTTGCCTTTTTTCACCTTTTTATGTTGTGTTTTGATTTCCTTTCTTATAAATCTGTTACTGTTTCACAATACCTTTTTAAGAGTTTGGATAGAATGGAACTAAAATTGAGGGGCCAAATATTTCCTTTAGTGGACAGACATTATCTCTTTGTTTATTGTCAGGAATAAACTCTTTTTCCTTTTCTCACACTGAAAGCCATATTGTGTTTAATCTTTTATTTGTTCCTTTAACTCTTTCATGTACCTTCTTTCATTTGTACAGTTATATCTCAAAAAAATTAAAATAGGTTTTTCTTAAAAGAGTTATATTTCAATATAATACAGTTCTTGACACATGATAAGAACTATTGATCATGGCAAGTTCTTTATAATCCATAAATAAAAGTTTGTTTTCGTGCACAGTGTTGATTTAAGAGTTTTAGACAATTTTATATACTTGACATAATGTAAAAGGCTGTTCTTCTTTCAGAGTAATTGGAACAGTTATATTAGTAAGACTGTGATTAGTTTATTAGCAAAGGACATGTTTATTATGTATACTTGTTGCTCACGACAACAAGTACTATTTTCTCATTGTGAAAAATGTTCACTACTCAGAAATGTAAATTGCACAAAGTTTAATATTTCAAGTTAAATAATTATGAAAATTGTTTCCTAAAGGTACAAATTTTTCTGCTTATAGAACTTTTGATATGGTATAAATTATAGAAATTGATTTTAAAATCTGTTTTATAGTTTGTAAACATTAATCTAAATTGTGTGTCTAGAATAGAATATTTATAAAAAAAATTGGGACTAAAAGAATAAAAAAGGAAAAATTATGTCCCAGGATCGTACACAAACTGTAATCCTCCCCTACAATTTTCAAACGTCTAGCACTGAATATTTTTCTGAGTCAACACAACTAGAATATTTGGATTTTGGATTTCGATAAAATAAAATGTTAATGTTTTGTTGAAGTCACAATTTCTCCTTCCTTCTTTTATCGTTAGATTTTTAACTAAACTATTCATATTATCCTTGTATCATTGTTTTATTAGGCCTCATTGTTAAACTTTTTTTTTATCAATATGTTATTTGGTATGGCTGGTATTAGACTATCACATTTTTCTTTTATCAAAGAAATATATTACATATATTTCTTTGACAAAATATATGATAAAAGATTTAACGCCTTCTTTAATCAAAGATGTGTTATTACACTACATCACATTTCTTTCAGAGTTGCTACAATATATGTTATTAAAAAAATTGACTCCAATGGTTAATTTCATGTGCGGCGACTGTGAGTGCTATTGTGATAATCTTGCTGCTGCTTAGAATGAAAAGAAAACCTGTTAAACGATTGTAGGTTCGACCTTGGGTTGGGAGATGAAATTCAAGAGGGATTAACAGCGGCCTGCTAAAAGAACTTCAAACTGAAGATCCGGAATCTTATCGAAAATATTTACGCATGACCTGTGAAACTTTTAAATATTTGGTAGCAAAAGTCACTCCATTAATTAAAAGAAAAAATACACACCTAAGAAATGCTAAGACTGCTTCGCACGTCCAGGATAATCTTTCAGATGCCATTTTCTTTGATCAAACCTTAGAGCATGTTCTATAACGTAAATATGTGATCAAAGATTTGTAAAATATTTCTGTGATCAAAGATCTTTGAGGAGTCGTCAAAGATATATCACATTTTCTTTGCTCACAGATCTTTGATCAAAGAAATATGACAGAAATGTGATAGTGTAATACCAGCCTATGGCTTGACTATTTTTTTTTCTATCCAAGCAAAGGTTAATAGAAAACGAATATTATATACAACTTCATGAATACTGGAAAAATATACACGGCAGCTGGATTCATTTAATGGAGAAAAGGGCTAGACCAACTTGGTGGCATGAAGCATCACTTGCATTCATCTGCGGTCTTGTATTCTGTAAAAATAAGCTATGATAGTATTTAAATATTACAAGTGTGTGTGAGTTAGTGATGTGTCGCTCGTGAGCGAGTCATTCAAATTGAACGAGAGCTGTGAACGAACGACTCTCTCTTCATGGGCGTGTCGTTCACGCCGCCATTACACACTCACTACATTAGAAAGAGTCAAGAGTTTATCATTCACGACTCTTCTGTCGTTCTTCGTTCGTTACTACAAAAAAAAATGTAGATGCTTACTATCGTTACTAGATTGCAGCACAGCCTACTATATTAAACTAACTATTTTTCTTAACATCAATAGACATAATTCTGTGAATTAGACACTAAAGGCTATATGCTAAGGTTAATTATTATAAGTAATATGCGTAAGTAATAAAATTAAAGAATCAAACTCAATAGGCTTCGGATAAATTACACATACATCTTTTAAGTCGTTTATAAGTTGAAAGGGAAGGGACAGATTTGCACGCTCGGAACGAGAATTGTGATAACTAGTTGGTGCTCGCTCATCAAGTTAGAATGGTAAGGGGTGAAGGGTTTGGGAGCGAGCGAGCCATGTGGTGAATGATATGACTCATGTGAACGACTCTTCACGAACGATTCTTTTGAGTGAGTGAGCTTATGTGAGCTAGCTCACGTCAACGAGCTGGTTCGACCCATCACTAGTGTGAGTGAGTTAGTGTTTATATCGTATTGGCTCAAGTGTATTACTCATCGGAACTGTACTAGCTGCTAGGCGTGTGTATAAAAAAACACATTCAAGGTCAAAAATAAGCTAGAGAGTTAGGATTTCCATCCACCGTTCAGTGTCACTAAACTGTTAATTAAGTACAAGTCAGAAGAAGTTACGGTATTAACTTTTAAATTAAGAACAATATACGAGGTGCAACAAATAACCTGCAGACTGCTAACAAGTTTGGTGTTTCCAAGGCTAATACATGACTTTGAAGAAGTTTAGGAATGCCTCCACATCAAGAAAAGCATTCAGACACACCAATCAAACTGTCAGATCTATTAAGTTTTTACCCTGAGATATTTTCTAGACGTTTTATTTTTCATATAGAAAACCTTCAAAATTAGCGTGTAACGAGTAATAAGATGCAATGCTAAAATAATAATAATAATAATAAACCTTATAAATTTTCGGATTCTAAGGTTGTATTATGTGCGAGGCCAATACGGTACTTTTATTTGTGAGGTATTTACCACAATATTATTGTGCTTGTTTAAAGACATTGTATTTTATGAACATAAATATACTATTTGCATTTAATTGATTGACGACACATTGCTTTAATGCCATATTAACGGGTAGTAGGACACGATGCTAAGAAAAATAAAGTGTATAAATGTATAGGAAAGCAGGAACAGGAAAGCAAGATAGGAAGAAACTCAATATTTTTTTACTTAAAAACAATTTTTCCTAAACTTTTTTCTTTTTTGTCGTAATCTTAAATACAGTATTTTCCCGGCCTGGCATTAATTAGTTTCTATTTCCTGTTGTTTTCATGTTAGTTAAGTTAATTTAATTGAAAAAAAAAACTATTATTTCAATAACTTTATGATCAAACAAAGTGTAAAGCACAATTTTTAGTGAAAATGTAACTTGGTTACATTGTTTGGTAAGTGACCAAAATAAAAAGACTTTAAATCTAACTTAGACCGTACTACCCCATAGCCTATTGCTTTATGTTGATACCCTTTAACCCCTTCATACAGTGACACAATCTCAGACTCTGTAGGCCCAATGTATATAAAAAATATTATTACCTCAAGTTAAAATCTTAATAAAATAATAATTGTAATTTATAGTGACTGGAAATTTTTTAAATTGGCTCTAGAAAATATGAAAAATCCAGGTAATTTTAAAATACTATTTGGTTGGACACTCTGTTATGTACTATATTACTGTTTCATTCTTGGGGAGAGTTCTTTTGAGTTTTTATTTTGTATCAATAAATGTTATCAACTAAATTGAATCAGTTTAAGTAACTTTTTAATCTTGCAAGTAGTAGATTATATATGTTTGCCGTGAAAAAAAATCGACAATAAAAACTTGCGTTTTTCGATGACAACCATGATGGTACTACATTTTGTAGGTGAGATCATGCAGTTTTGAGTGCTATTCAAGTGGGCTTCAAAACGTTGTATCAACATGGTTGCTTTTATCATTATTGCAGTAATTCTACATAATGTCCCAGTTTGATAAAGTGTTTGTAATTGTAATATTTCATTAAGTTAGGAGGGGGGGCGGGGGTTGGAGATCTTCCCATGACCCTTAGGAACATCCTTGCGACCTTCATTTGGGTCACAACCCGGGGTTTGGGAACCATTGCTTTAAAAGAAGAACACTTAACACTTCTGCCTCAGGAGAGCGAAATCTTTCATTACTACCCATTCTCTTGGCATTGGTGTTCTATCAGAAATTTTCAGAGGTGTGTGTGTGTGTGAAATGTGCAAATAATGGTAGGACATGTACTGTAACAAGTGAAAAAATTTTTCTATTTCTTTTAAAAACTTCCTGCCTTTTGCTTAAAAATTATAGTTTTGCTGCCATACCAACTAACATAGTTACAACCTTCAAGTTGTTTTTCAATTCAAGTGTAAATCAAAATATTACAAAAGGATATATATATAAAAAGAATATATTGGTCAGACAGAATCCCCCTAAAAACTGAAGGTGGGAAAACTGAAAAATATGTAAAAAAAATGTATCAAAGATATTGGTCAGACATAATTTCCCTAAACAGTGAAACATAGCGGGGAAAACTAAAAAAATATTGATATTTTACAGTAACACCAAAAATAAAAAACACACTTGATTCAAATTCATTTGAACTGGTAGTTATCAAATAATTTTAAAGAATAGAAAATTCATACAATACCAATTTATGTGTGGTATTGTAACTCATTAATATTTGTTTCTCTACTTGAGTAAAATACTCTTCAATTCTTTATTTACACTTTCAATAGTTCAAAAAACCCAGTAAACATTTTTGGAATTTATTTGAATAGTTATTGAATTTTTTAACTGAAGATAATGCAGCTTTGTACATTATGTTTATAACTCTTACTATTGATCTGTCTAATGTATAGAATTTGGTGTCTTTCACCCAATTGATAAACCATGTATGTAAAATAAAGTCGACATGCATAACAAAATTGTCACTATCAACTTGCTGAGCTATCTCTTATATTTATATGGGTAAAAGTGATATTAGGTGTACAAAATAAGAGTGTAATGAATTTGGCTGTAAATTATATTTATCTTTCATTTTGTGTTTGTATATTTCTTATAGTAATTATTTTAAAAATAAGATCAATGTTACTGAATGAAATAAATCGATGCTAACAACAGCTGTGTATATAGTAAAGCAAGTTCAAGTGTATAATTTTAAATGGCCTCTGCCTGTATTATGTGAACATATTAGTGCCCTGCCTTAGAAAAATATCACAACATTGTTTTCTCCATGTAGTTCACCAGTAATAGGGAAGATGTACATGAAAAAGCTGTTAATACATTCACTATGTCAGTTAAAATGTACTGACAGTTAATTTTATTCACCCTTCTACACCCTATTTCCTTAAAGCAACATTTCCATTTGGATAACAGTAAATAAGAATATTTATTATGTTTATATTTTTCAAATCAATAGGTAAGATAGATATTGAGATTTAGAATAAAAATCTCAATTTGCACCTTTTTTTTAAAATGTAATTTTGTGAAAACAAATTCACAAACCATCACCAACTATGGATACAAATATTAAAATAGTCCACAGCATTGAATTATTATATTTATGACGTGAAAAAATATGGTTCACTAGTTTATTTAAGAGTCAGACACCTTAGCTCAGCCGGTAGCATGTCTGACTACTGAACTAAGAGTCCTCGGTTTGATTCCCGGCATGGCCGGAAAATGTATCATTGGTGAAATGTGGGTTTACCCTTTCACAGTGATGAATTATCCGCTTAGGACTGGATGATGTGGCTGTCCTATTCTTAAGATAGATTATAAGTCATATGAAGCAACGACAGGTAGTGGAAAAATATATGGCTTGAATAAAAAAATGACTAAGGCCACAGGCTGGAAACAGTAATGGATGTAAAGTAAAGTTTATTTACGACAACAATTGGATGTTTTCTAAAATATAAAATAAAATTGAAACTTGAAGCGGGTAAAGCCCCATCTACAAACTCTGTTTATGTAAGGTATGTAGTGTTCTATAAGAAAGACTCCACACACTAACAGAATGCATTGTCTACAGAGTCCTGATACT
The DNA here is from genome assembly GCA_902151455.1 of Timema bartmani. Lineage (NCBI taxonomy): Eukaryota > Metazoa > Arthropoda > Insecta > Phasmatodea > Timematidae > Timema > Timema bartmani. The sequence continues at coordinate 96,586 of CABFWB010000782.1, forward strand.
TAAGTCCTTAACCCTCCTTAGAAGTTGACTTAACGTTACCATTCGATACGGACTGCTTACAACCACCAATCACAGCAAAGTAAATATGTGCATGCGCATCAACATGAAAGCACCAAATGGCAGTGAAAGATTGACTGCATAGATGCAATTTTAATTTCAAAGGTATTGAGAACATACTTCTTCATAATATTAGCTATGCCACTGCCATCTTTCTTAAATTATTAACTTAAACAAGATTTTATATGTCACAGGAGACTAAAAATAATTTGATCTTATTTAATACTTTGGTCCACCACCATCTATGTTAAATGAAACTGAGCTCTTTGTTGGCATCAAAACTTACCCAAATTGTTAATTTGTTCAAACTTCAAACAGTTGGAGTTGGGTTACAGGAAGTAAATGATATAGTAGAGGAAGCAAGGGTGAGATGGTATGGTCGTGTATTGAGGAATGGAAAAGAAAAGAATCTCAAGGAGTTTGTAGGAACAATACTGCAAGGGAGACTAAAGGTAAGCATCCACTGGTCCGCATCAAATTTTTTAATTATTTATATAATTTTTAACAAGACTGCGTCCACTAGTTCACATCACACGAATCGGATTTATATAGTGTACTATGTCCACTGCATTCAGATTTTCAAACAATACTGTTCTAATATTTATAATTACATCACTTGCAGGTAGTTTTTAAGATAAATCTAAAATATTTGAAAATCATCATTAATCTAACAGCTGACCTGTAACTAAACTAATTTGACTTTAAAGTATTATTTTTATGATAAAAAAAATCTTTATTTAATTTAATTATTTTATTCTTCGAGTTTAAACTTATCACAGCTATTTAAAAAAATAATGATTTCTAGATTTGATTCGTGCATACTATGTAATTAGTGATGTGACGGGGAAATAATAAACTACAGGCGGTAGTTTGTGAACTGTTGGGTGATTGCAAGATGGAAGTAGGTCGCAAAAGATGAAATTCCCGAACGACTGACCCACAAGAAGTAGTTTGCAAATGATTGAACCACAAGAAGTATCTCGCAAATAACTGAACCACAAGAAGAAGTTCGCAAACCATTGAACTATATAAATGAACTGCTTATTTCAGTGATCTAAATCACTTTAAACAGTTCCCAACAGTGAACTGTACTCCCTATCTATAAACTAAAGAGAGAGAATAAAGCTGGGAATTCTGAATGTGAGTGGTGTGAATGTCAGGTGAGTCCACTGGTTCATATCGTACACATCAGATTTTAATCTGCCTCATGGAATTCCATCGGCATTGCCAATGTCCGATGACTGTAATGCGGGCCAATTAATGTAAATAATTCAAAAATCTGATTCGTGGAATGCGGACATGTACCTCAAGCAAGAGAGAGGAAGAGCAGATTGCAAGTGTGTAAGAGAAAAATAATGGTGGAAGGAAAGAGGAAGATGGAGGTATTTTACTAAACTGACACAGCCACAGGCTGTAAACAGTTGATGGTGGTAATGTTGATAATACTCTTGGGTTATGAATTATTCTTCGAAAGTTTATTTACAAAAATTTACTTGTGTTAGAATGATCATCTGTGTGTGTTTCAAGATTTCCATAACTATTTCAAAAGGTTTTTTTTTCTTTCACCATGTCATACTACCTGTTCAGGTTATACACACACACATAGTTACTTTAATGGAGTAGGGATGAGGAAGGAAATATCTTAGAGGCAATCACACACTCGTGCAATAAACTAGACTGCTAATGATGAGATCGAGGTTCGAATCTTGGTTGAGTGTACTGAGTGTGGTTTTTCCAAAATGGTTTTTCACTCTTCTACCACACAAATGTGGGTACATCTATAAATATAACATTTATAATTCCTATAATCATTGGCATAGTTTAGTACATAAGCATATAACTTGAATGAGCATGGTCTAGAATCTCAGTTCAGTGTACTGAAGGTGGTCTTTCTGAAATGGATTTCCACTTCCACCACACAAATGTGGATACACTTCCTATAAGTATAACCCTCATCCCTAAACCCATTCGAGTAATTAGTACATAAGCTTACAACCTGAATGGGTAGTAGTAATAATAATAATACTTAGTACCGCATCTTACTGCCCGTTCAGGTTATATGCTTAAGTACTAATGGGTTAAAAATTGGGAAGGCTGAATATAGAGGGAATGAACCCGCATTTGTGTGGAGGGAGAGTGGAAAACCATTCAATAAAAACCACCCCCAGTTCACCCGAGAGAGATTCGAACCTCATTCTCCCCATCCTCAACAGTTTAGCTCAACACGAAACTAGCGTGTTAGCTAACTACGCCACAGAGGTAGGTAACTGGTAGTTACAAGCACTGTTAAAAAAAAACTAACCGTATATCTTTAATAAGTTTGATTGTTTCATAATTCACCAAATCCTCTGGGTTATTTACATATCTACACTAAGGAGAAAGAAGGAATTTAATTCCTAGCCGCATATCTGTGGGAGGAAGAGTGGAAACCATTTAGTAAAACCAACTTAACACCCAGCCGAGATTTGAATCTAGATTTTTCTGTCACCAGCACACCAGAATAAACAATATTAATGCCTTTATTTATGTGCCCATCAGTGCAGGTAATATTCCATTTCTTAGACTTGCCAAGATTGTAGCTGATAGTGTTTTTCCTAAACTAATAGCAAAGTTAGGACATTTATATATATTAGCACCATGTCTTGTTACTCATTTGGGTTGTACGCTTAAGTACTAATTTATGCTAATGGGTCAGGGATGAGGAAGGTTGAATTTAGTGGAAGTGTATCCGCATGTGTGTGGAAAAATTGGGGAAACCATTTAGGAAAAACCACCCTCGGTGTACTCAACTGAGATCGAAGCCAGATCTCCCCATCATCAGCAGTTTAGTCTATTGGGAGAGTAGCGCCTTAGAACATGTGACCACCGTATTGGGTTATATTTTATTAGCTTCTTAATACAACATTATTTTTTAATTTAAGATCAAAATAGAAATTGAAAAAATAAATCTTTTTGGAGATGTTAAAATATAAAAAATGTAATCAAAGCAAATACATTTAAAATATTTTTTTAAGTAGGTAAGAAAAGTCATATACACTGCTCGAACATAGTGCTAAGCAAAAAAAATTTTAAACTAGGTCCAATAATAATAATATATTTATTTTCAATAGCATAACTATGCCAACAACATACAGTAGGTTACATAGAGAAATACATAAAATATATGAATAGTCATTGTTACATAAACAAGAACAAATACAAACTCCACACCTTACAATTTAACCACAGAAAAATAGGTTTAGTCTGTTTGAGTGAATAGTGACATCTCAAATTATCCACCTACACACCAGAAAGGCGGGGGAAACCCAGGCTCGACACAACAGCAATTTTTCCTACTCGACAATATAAGCTATTGTAGTTTATAATAAAAAAGGTGGTGCGACTGAAAGTAAAAAATTCAGAAATATTTACATAGTCTTATTTAAAATATTACCATGCAGAGTTGAGACCTTGTACAAAATCAAAGTCATCAGATTTATGGTGTTTATTATTGTGCCAAAGACTTTTTGTGCATAATAAATTTGATTCAGGTGAACATTTGAGATGTAGTAAGTGTTGTGATATTTACCAAAAAACTTCTATTAGGCAATGTTTTTTTTATGGCTGGAACAAATTTAAAAATAGTTAAAATTCATTATTGTAATCAATTTCCAGATCAGAAAAGTACTTCTGCTTCCTTTCGGCTTCTTGTCGATATCTTTCTAACTCGTCATCCTTTTGAGATCTTAAAAAGTCAATAGTTGGCTCACTGAAGTTCATATCTTTAGCAGGATCCTCTGGCATGACTGACTTTTCAGAGACTTCTTGTGGGAAATGTTTGGTGAATGTATGTTTCCATCTGTCCAAAGCTGATCCTGGCCCTTTGTTCCCAAGAAGCCCTTGTGTAGACCCAAGACCACCAATTTGATCCATGGAATCTGATCCAGCAGGAATCAACAAAGGCTTATTGTAGTCTTGTGATATGCTCTTTAAAGGATTGGTGCCAAACCCATGGTGACTCAACAAATCCTTTGCTCTTTTAACTAAACCAGCATCTTTTACACTGTAAAACTGTAGTGTAGCGCCTAAAGTGTGAGCCACATACCGTAAACAGCGACACATAACTTTCTTTTTTTCAGGATCAAAGTCTTGAAATATGTCATACTTTCCTCCTAGTATTACAAGCGGTATAGGGAAAGGATCCATGTAATCTTTATCCGTATTATCTCTACCTACTCTATCCCATGCTTGATCTTGGAGGAATTCCATTAATAGTAGTTTACCTGAAACTTTGGCCATCTTTTCACATCCTCTTAGGGATGTGATGATGCTTTGTAGGAGTGTTTCTAAAGTGAACCACAACTGCTGTGGTGATGAAAGATCTAACATAAGAACAGCAGTCACAGAACTCAAGTCCTGACTAGCTGATAAGGGTGTAGTGATCAGCGAGGGGTACAATGTCCCACCACCCAATTCCCAAATGTGACATACATCCTTCACTAAGCTTTTTCCTGCTTTCCTACCAAATGTGTATTCTAGAGCTAGAGTTTGTTTTGCTGACTCATCTCTATCTAAAAATCTGTGTATCAAAGAAGTTTTACCAACGCCTTTAGATCCTAATATTATCAAAGTCCTTTCCTTTGATATACTGCCTGTAGTTAAATAGCTTAGTGATTTTTCTTTGCTTAGATTTACAGCAATCTCCCATAAACTTTCTCCTTTATTCAACATTTTTATCTATTTACTAATGTTACTCTGTAAAAACTATAGATTAAAGCATATTAAACATTACGTCACACATCAACAAACTTCGATCGGAATGTGATGAAAATGTTTGTCAATAAAACAATCATTGGGTTTAAATGAGCTAGCCAACAAAACTAAACCAAACTTCCTAACATTTTGATTTTTGTCTATATATAATCCTATATATATTTTAAAAATATACTTCATTGTAACTATTAACAACATATTGAAAGTAATCATGATTCTAAAAACATTCCTGTAGTTACTTTTACATAATTTTCTTCATAAACTAAAATAAAATTGCACGAAAGGAAATGTATTAACAGTTACGAATGAACTATTAACGTAAGTCATTTGTTAGAGAACTTTATTTTTTATATGATTTTTAATGGCAACTTATTTCTATTTTGATAAGTAGAAATAATTTTAAGACTCTAATAAACAATATTAATTAACAATATGTGATGGTGACCGTGACACATGGCGTGCAACGAAGTAACTGCCCAGCCTCAACATTTTGTGGAACAAATAGATTACCAAAAAATAGACTACAATGAAATAGAAAAGTTAGAGGTTTGTACTTCAATTTTAGTTGTTTTCAAATTAACTTTACAATAAACACTTAGTGTCACTTTATGAAATTTGATATTTCCCCATGTAAGTAACGTAGATTGCATAACGATAGCACATTTCATTAACAGTTCTTCAGTATGTTCAGTCATTGGGCTATGTAGCCTTCATGTCGGTAGGCAAGTAACATAGAGTAATTCTGCCAGGTAGTATGGTTATAGGGATTAGTCCCCCCTTTTTGAATCTTATAGGGAAACACCCCCTTTACACATTTTAAACAAAGAGCCCCGCTCCGAATCATAACACTCATAAAACACTTCTAATCATATTTTGATTTAGTTTTAAATCATTTAGATGCAGATTACACTAACACTTAAATAGTTTTATTAAAATAACATGTATGCCCTTATGATTTAACTAGATGATAGAATGAAAACACCTTCCAGACTTTGTGCTAGAATATTATAATGAATAGGCCTAGGCCTACACCAGTTTAGTATAACACTTTATGCCGGGATCATGATCAAGTTAATATTCACATAACTTAACGTTCACTTTATGTAAAGAAACTATTTTGTGATCAGGATTTGCATAATGTAATGTAACAACTCGAACAAAACATACAATGAATTTGGACTGTCTGTCAGAAAGCAAATTGTTCACTAAAGTGAAATCAGAACATTTAGGGCTGATTAGGCTGCAAGTATACTTGCAATAGAGTTTGATATACAAAATTATGTGTAACAAGAGGCTACAATTTTTTAGAGTTTGCCATACACAGACAAACTAAGAAGTTGTTTGCATAATATAAACATAAAAATGAAGTAGCCCCGGTTCGATTCCCAATGGTAGGCCTACTATAGATATTTTTGCCAAAAGGGAAACTATTCCTAAGGTCATCATGGTCTGGTTAGTTATGCCTAATTTAGGTATACGATTTCCACTGGCTCCGCATCTTCATAAAAACTATCATCACGTCATCTCATTGTGGGTATGACGTGTTGACAACCTCCTAGGTATACTCTGGGCAACGTTCTGTGTTCCCACAAAGCGACTAAAGATCTAGGCCTATACAAGGCAACTAAACTATATACTGCATCTCTCACAGTAAAATATGCCATAAGCATCTTTTTTTTAAAAACAACAAAAAACTAGCTTATTCTACTCACAGTTAAATAAATCTTTGTTTTGAATTTTACTAGGCTACTTGGATTTATTTAGGAGGCCTATGATTTTATTTAATGGTTTTTATGAAAAACAAATCACAACCATTCAAGGTTCTTTGTGAACTAAACACCTAGGAATAAGTTACCAGTAGACTTAAGTTGCCATTACGCCTAACAATTTAGGCCCTATGGATATTATCACTAAGCTTAGTGTGTAGATTAAAGGTTACCTACCAACGAATCATACTAATTTCTAGAATTTAACAGCTTTTAACTATTTGACTAAAAATGACACATTTTAGAGTAGAAAAAAATTAAGAATATAATGTGATTATGTTGAGATTGATTCTGAAGATTTATACAGCCCAGCGGTTCCCAAACTTTTCGAATGGCGTACCACTCCAACACTCCGTAATTTAGAGTACCACTAAAATCATGCTGAATATCTACTAATTCAGTATATTTTTAATGGTGCCCCACATTCTGCGCGGCCGTCTGAGCTTGAATCACTGTTGCCATCACTACAATCACTGTTTAAATCTGTCTTACTTTTAATTGGAGTTGGTTATTTAGACAATTTGACGAGGATCTATCTTTTATACGACTTAAATTTGCTTGTTTTGTTTGGATTCTCACAGCATACCATCGGGAATAATTGTACGTACCATAGTTTGGGAACCCCTGATATAACCTAAAGGACATAGTGTAAAAAAACATAGGGTTGATTACAATCCGCTTGGGTGGCCACATCGTTTTAAGGCAAGGTGGTCAAACTTTTTCATCCCAAGAGCCAAATCTGACCATCATTTTGCTTTGTGGGCCTAATATATAATTAGTAATACCATCAACTTAATATAGGCCTACAAACCACACTTGATAAACAATTATTTTCAATACTTAGGCTATACATAAATTGTATTTTTGATTGGTAGGATCTTTCAAAGCTTAAATTTCCAAAAATAAGTTTATTATTCTTTCAAAAATCTCTTATGAAATATGCACACGCACACACTTTCTCAAAACAACTAATATCATTATGAATGTAGTCCTGTATTAAATAATATTTTTACTAATCAAATAAATGCATAATAAAATGCAATCATGACATTTTCAAATAAATATATAAATCACTAGCCATTGAAGGTTTTGGTTTAATTTTCCTCCAAGATACTGTGAGGGCCACATTTTCACTGAGCGCGGGCCACCACTTTGACCACACTGATCACTGATAGCTACTCTTGCAACAGACAGGATTGCCGATGACGAGATCAGGGTTTTGTTTTCCTCTAGCTTTCTCCCGCTCTACATTCCCTCTAAACTAAACCTTCCTCATCCCAACACATTAGTGTAATTGGTAAATGGGTCGAACTCGAACGGGTAATAAGACGTGATGCTAAAATAAGAAGAGTGATTACAAACAGAATGATAACAATTTAAAAAATATATTACCAACAGAGCGAAAACCTCTCCTGTAATATAATAAATATTTGGTTTCCCACTCTCCACTCAGCACCCATGTGGTCATGTATGTTTGTATTGACAGTAAGACTTGAATAAAGCAGATAACTCTAGGGAGTAACAAAGACTTAGAGAAAACACTTGGATTATTAACATTGTTTTTATCAAAAGAAACACATAACTTTGATTGGATGCTCACTAGACAATTGGGCATCCAACAGTGTAATCATCACTTACGCTCCAATTTACATAGAAAGGGTGTTTTAGATAATACAAACATGTCTTATTGTGGTCAACATTAATAACATTTTACTAAATTATTAGTGTTGTTTTAAGAGTACCTATTGATAATTATACCAAAAGTGACAGTTGCATAGCGACATGAATTGATATTTATATGAATACTAAGTAGATCTAATAGCTTTTATAGTTGGCAAAGCCCTTCCTATTAAAATTGGACTGTAGGTACTGGATTCATCACATCTTCCAACATAAATAGAAAACTAAAACTCATTATTACTGTGTCACCTTAACCCCATTCAACAAAAATAGGAAAATTATACTCATGGATCACTTTGTTGTCACCTCAACATCTTTCAACACAAACAACGAACTGGTGCTCATGAATCATTCTGGTGTCACCTCAACACCTTTCAACACAAACAACGAACTGGTGCTCATGAATCACTATGTTGTCACCTCAACACCTTTCAACACAAACAGCAAACTGCTGCTCATGACTCATTCGAGTGTCACCTCAAAACCTTTCAACACAAACAGCGAACTGGTGCTCATGAATCACTCTGTTGTCACCTCAACATCTTTCAACACAAACAACAAACTGGTGCTCATGAATCATTCAGGTGTCACCTCAACACCTTTCAACACAAACAATGAACTGGTGCTCATGAATCACTCTGTTGCCACCTCAACAACTTTCAACACAAAAAATGAACTGGTGCTCATGAATCACTCTGTTGTCACCTCAACATCTTTCAACCTCAACATCTTTCAACACAAACAACAAACTGGTGCTCATGAATCATTCTGGTGTCACCTCAACACCTTTCAACACAAACAACAAACTGATGCTCATGAATCACTCTGTTGTCACCTCAACATCTTTCAACACAAACAACGAACTGGTGCTCATGAATCATTCTGGTGTTACCTCAACACCTTTCAACACAAACAACAAACTGATGCTCATGAATCACTCTGTTGTCACCTCATAATCTTTCAACACAAAAAATGAACTGGTGCTCATGAATCACTCTGTTGTCACCTCAACATCTTTCAACACAAACAATGAGCTGGTGCTCATGAATCATTCTGTTGTCACCTCAACAACTTTCAACACAAACAATGAACTGGTGCTCATGAATCATTCGGGTGTCACCTCAACACCTTTCAACACAAACAACAAACTGGTGCTCATGAATCACACTGTTGTCACCTCAACATATTTCAACACAAACAATGAACTGGTGCTCATGTCGGGTTCACAATCAAATTAACGTTAACTTAAAGTAACTTAGTGTAAAGAATCTCCTCGTGTGTTTAAATGGAAGCGATCACGATGTAGTTAATTTAACGTTGACTTGCAGATGTCGTGGGAGGTCTTTTACTTTATGTGAATGTTACTTGAAGGGTATCACATGATCTAGCCAGCCAATACTTATGCCAGTGACGTCAACAGGGCTATTTAGTAATTAATTTGTTGGTATTATGACCAAGGTTCACTCTCTAGCATAAGTTCTAGTGAATAGATATTTATTATATCGATTGAAAACTGTAAACATTCATAGATCATCACTGTACAAATAGTCCAAATCATGGATCATACTCGAGAATGAAGATGTTTGGCTCGATTTGTAACGTTAAGTTACGTGAATCGTGATCACACATCTGTTTTCTTCAGTTAAGTTAACTTTAAGTGAACGTTAAGTTAAGTTAGCAAATTAAGTTGATCATGACCCCGGCATCATGAAGCACTTTGTGGTTTTGGTGTCACCTCAATGATCAGTCATTTATACTCACAAGAATGCATCCCAACAAGGCTGTGACACAAAGGAGCAGTAATAAGTGAAGACAGGGCCAACAAGTTAAGGAAACTAAAAATGAAGTGTTTCAGACCTTAAATCTAGCTCTTGATTAACAAACTATTATCTTCCATGTACCTCTCATAAACCTCCCTGGTTAAGACCTCTCTTTCCCTCTCTATCGTTCTCTCTCCTAGTGCCCATCCTGGAAAGCCTTATCAAACCATTGACTTTGTAATGATACTGTTTTGGACCCCTCTCGTTTATTCAAAAAGTCATGGATGAAGTGTATTTTTATTTAAAGAATTGTATGTAAATTTTTCTTTTAATACTTCATCCATGGATGACCAGGCGTTTTCAGAAGTAAAATCAATATAATACGTTTTAAATCCTTCTTTGTTTAAAAACTTATTTCGTTCTATTTGAAAATCTGGTGATAAGTTGGTTACTTTTTACCCAATAGGGAGCTAGCCTTAGCAACATCAGGTTGCCAGGAGTTCTCCTATTAGTTGGTTTTAACACTGTAGACAAGGGTCTAAGAAGCAAGGGGTAGGTCATATATAAGGGGCTGGAGCAGCATGTTGCTTGTAGTAATCTCCATAACAATCGTATAGCTTTTTAGCAAGCTCCATCTAAATCTGTAGCAAGCTCTAGCACTGGCTCTGGCTCTCCGCATCAGTTCGTTAAACGAATAACAACTATATAGTTTTTAATGTTAAATTTATAATACATAAAGTGTAATTAACTAAATAAATCGTGTACAAACATTAAATCTTACTAATTTCAACAGAAATACATATAGTCAGATCATCATATAATAACAAGGGTGATAACAACTGTGTAGCAAGGCATGAACGAGTCCACATCATCATAAATATGGTATCACCATAACTTTCACACTCCCTCAACATAACAACAGTACAATCCAGTAGTTCAGTAGACCACTACTAGCACCACCACCACCACCACCTTCATCAACATCAACATCAACATCAACAACATCCGCCATTTTCAAACATTCACCACACATATTACAAAAGTCGAGTACAACAACTTTTATGAGTTTCCGATGGTTCTGAGTTCAGCGTTACTTGGAATTTAGCAGGTTTCTATGTGAGTTCTTCAAAATGAAGAAAACATTTATTTTGTTAAAATATACCATTTTATTTGTTTGTTATTTTAGTACCCATTTGGGTTATATACACATAGGCCAAGCTTTTGACTCTGACTACTCTATTTTTATACTGTCCAACTCCAACTTCTTCATAAATGGCTAATAAATTTTAATTAGTAAAAACAAATTGACTGAAGTAAAATGCTCAAATACAGATGATTTTGTGGGAAACTTCTTTGGAATTGTGAATCTATATTTAAATAAATTGGTCAATCCAAATTACAAATATTTGTCCTGGGAAGTAGAAAAATAAAAGGATAAAATTAAAATGGTATATTAACCCTATATTGTTAAAATATTATATGTTTATATTTTTAATTTAGAGTTTGTACATTTTTACCAACTCCGACTTTTTCCAAAATTGCTTCTGACTTCGATTAAGACTCCACAGCACTAATTATGCTAATATGTTAGGAATGAGGAAGGTTGAATTTTAGAGAAAGTGTATTGACATTTGCTTGGAAGGAGAATGAAAGACCATCAAGGAAAAACCATCCTCAGTACACCTGATCAGGATTTGAACCCCAGTATCCCCGTCATCGGAAGTCCAGTCTATGTTGATTCTGATATGTTTGACTATTCGACCATTGTAACAGGTCTATGGCTATGTTGCTCCTCACTAATTATTAACACCTAAACAAATTCACTAAGGCGGTGCTATGTGTTAGTAATACCTAATTTTATTCTAGTTAATTCTGTGAGTGTAGGTACTAGGGGTGTGTGAAGTCCACTTTTTCAAGTCTAAGCGAACTCGAATGGAATATATGAAATATTCTCGAAGCCGAATTGAAGCTCATATATTTTCTTTTTGTCGTTTTATGCTTGGAAAAATTATATTGGGGTTATTTATATGACTTAATATACTAAAATTACTTGGAAAATGTTTTATTGCCCTGTTGTTTGTAATATTTCGTGTTAATCTGACAAATAAAGCTATTATCACAATTTACAATTCAATTACTTCAGTTTTTTTCCATATTAATATTAATTTTTAATGTACAAAATAGCTCTAAATGGCTATAATTGAAAATAAATGGAGTATTTTAGCTGTCACTATTTTTATTGGCATAGCTTCGAAGCCGAAATTTGTTTCGAAGCGAAGTCAAAGCTAATATTTGTTTCGAATCCAAGTCGAAGTTTCAAAGCTTCTCACACCCCTAGTAGGTACCAACATTCTAATAAATCATATTTAATATTCTTTCCACCCCCTGCTTCCCTTGTCAAACAAGCAAGCGCACATATTTGTGTGAAGGATGACATTGGAGAATACAGTGTTAGTTTCATGGAATTAACGGGAGAAACAGTAACATAATAACTGCACATTATGTTTTTGGTTCTAGGTAGTAGGTAAAGGCTCATTTGGTGTTGTGTGGAAAGGAAAATGGCGAGACATTTATGTAGCTGTGAAGCACATTGACTCTGAAGCAGAAAGGAATGCTTTTAAAGTGGAAGTTCGGCAGTTGTCTCGAGTCAGCCATCCCAATATTGTCAAGTTGTACGGAGCGTGTACACAACCTGTTTGTCTGGTCATGGAATATGCAGAGGGAGGATCCCTTTATGACGGTAAGTCTTATAATCTGTGCATTTTCAGATAAACAGACGTACCATAGCACTTAGTGGCATCTCCTGCATAACACAGTCCAATTTTCATAGGGCGGACTTTTTCTGACAGCCAGGAAAGTTATTCTCTCTATTTAAAAGTGTTCATATGTCATATCATCCATCCACAGCTGTCACTTTTGATGGATTTTATCAATACAGTAGAAGCCTAATGCAGCGGGGTCTGATATACTATGAATTCGGATATAGCAGTGAAAAGTATGTTTCCTGGAAAAACTAAATCATTATTACTGGATTACTTTTTATGACAAAGGACAAATAGGCCTACATTAGGTAGAGAGACTAAGTCTGTTCGAACCTTTGAAATTTCGAATCCAAATCTGACTCATAGTAAGATTCGGATTTGATTAGAAATTTTGAATCTTAATATTGGAAGATTCAAATTCAAATTGAAATATTGAATCTCAATAAATCTTTGGTTCTTATTCGATCGGTTTAGCTCATAATTCAAATCCATTATTCATACTTAATTAACAAATTAATACAATCAATCTGGAAACCATTTGAGTGGTGGAGTGAAGAGCGAAACTAACTAGAGTTCCATATACTAAAGGAATGATAGGGGGACAATTGTTTGTGAGAGTGAATATCTTGTATTATGATTTAAAAAAGTAGTGTGATCTTTATTTGATTTTTAACTTTTTGAGATTAGTGATATTTACTACACAATTTTTTTTAATGAACCTAAAATGTATCTAAAATGTTTATCAACAAGTGGTGAAATGTTTTAATATTAGATTGGATTTGGAAACTTACCGAAGTAAAATATTCAACAAAGATTTGATTTGAAACACTATCATACTAAACCTAAAATAAATTAATCAATTCAGATCTTAATCTATTTTTAAAATAAAATATATTTTGGTCCAATTTTTTTTAAGTATGGGAGGTTTGACTAGGACTCGATTCGATAAAATAAATTTAGCATAATATTTGATTTGGATTCGATTCAGAAATTTTTTTTAGGCATGAGATTTGATTCATATTTGATCCAAGTAAGTTAGCAAATATTCAGATTCGATTCGAAATTGAAAATGGTGGATTTACACAGGCTTAGGTAGAGTGATAAAAGACATTATAACTGGTTATTTCAGGTTTCTAATGAGTAAATTGTATTTATGTTAAGTTTTTATTTTTTATTTATAGGTTTGATGACTTAAATTAATGTATAGTAGTCTTTATTCCCCTGCCTTTCTCCCTTTCATGTCACTCTAGAGTTCACTTTCCATTATATTGTGGTTTAGCTATAATGCGGGTTGAAGTATATCCCCCGACACACATGCTATATAAGGTTTCTACTATAACTATAAAATAACACTTAAAAAAAAATTAGTAGAATGTAGTCAATTTTGGCTGAAAAAAAATATGCTTATATTTTATATAAGGCCTTTCCTATGGAAATGTAACTGTATCATTTTATTATAGAAGTCTAGTATTAATAACAGTGAATACACTAAACTTGTTCTGCTCATTTAACTAACAATGAATAATGTTGGATGTGACTTGTTACAGTTTTGCACTGTCAACCACGGATCAAGTACTCTGCTGGTCATGCTATGAGCTGGGCGTTGCAGTGTGCCCGTGGAGTAGCGTACCTTCACAACATGCAACCCAAAGCTCTTATACATAGGTAAATAAGTACAAAGTACACACTTATGTGACCAAAATCTAAAACTTAGTTGGCCCGTCTTCTATGACTTTGTGTTAGTAATTCAATTTCCTTCACAACGTTAACAGAATATTAATTTTTTGAAAAGGGTCTTCTTTGTCGAGAAGAAGTACTAATGTCTATACACTTTGTAGGGTATTTGAACCGTTTACTATATCAAATAAATTATATAGACCAAAGGTGTATAACCTAAACAGATAGACTCTGTGCTAAAAAAATTAATATATTTATATATTTAAATGGGATGATTTTATAACAAAGCATTTTTGAATATCAATTAATCTTGGATTTGAATTTGATGGGCTTAGCTCAAAACTCGAATCTATAATTTATACTTACTATTAGTACATTACTAGAATGAAATATCCTGCTTTGCCCAAGATAAATAGTTTATGGAAAAAAATGGTAAAAAGTAAATCAATTTTTTGACGTGAATACGTCTTTAAATTTGCTACCATACGGGGGCAATCCAAAAAACCTAATGATAACAAAATCGGGGGTTACAGTTTGGTGTTGTAGTTTCGAACCTTTCCTCTACATCCAAAATTAAATGATACCACTGGATAGCTAAAGGATCAAAGAATTCATTACAATAAGCGAGAACAGTGACGCATCGCGCGCAGTGGAGGGGGAAGCGCCGCCATTTTGAGGTTATTTTGCTGCGTATCGAGAATTTGCAATTAGTATAATTTTTGACTCGAAGAAGCTACGATGTTCTTTTAAGTTTTAATCGTCAGCTGTCGTCAAATATATTTAATAAAGTTATATTGTAACACAATAATTATGTGTTTCCTTGCTTTTATTCTAAATACATAAATAAAAATATTTTATTTAAAAAATATAACCCGTTACATAAACGTATTCACAGTACAACACATGGCCGTGTCCATGACACAGCCACACCCCATTTTTTTTTCATAAAGGGTTATCAAAAAGGACAAAATGGGTTAAAAGGAGAATAAGGCAAAAAAGGTTATTGTTCTAGTGATAAAAGTGCAAAAGGGGAAAAAAAAAGGGTAAGTATACACTTTTTTTTTTATAAGTTTTCTACCACTTTTAAGTTACCCCTTTTAGCTGGTTTACCTTTATTGCACTTTTTTCCCTGAATTTTTTAACCTAAACTACTTACCATTTGTTGCTCCTTTACCCGGTTTCCCTTGGGAACTTTTGCCTTTTTTTGGGCTTTTAGAACTTTTATCATTTTTATCCCTTTTGTCCTTTTGCCACTTTTGTTCTTTTTTCCTTCCAGCTCTTTTTTTTTTTACACATTTTACACTTTTAATCCTTTTTAAACTTGACACCCCTTTTTACTTATCCTTTTTGCACCTTTACACTTTTCATATGTAGTAGCCGGTTATACCTGGATAAATATTTAAACGTAGAAATATTTTTAAATAAAGGATAAAAATTAATTCTAATCAAAAATTATTTTTAAAAAACAGAGTGATTAATAAGGGACAAAAAGATAAAATGGCTATTAAACAAAAAGGAAAAAATGATATAAAGGTTAAAAGGAGGCAAAAACATCCCACAACAAGTAGTTTTCTATAATAGTTGTATCAAATTCAAGCTCTTCCATTTACCGGGCTTAAATCTGGAAATTCAATATGTTCGGACATCATTTAGCTCTCTGGGATTGACTTTTGATTTACATGTAAAAATTATATTCTACATCACACCAAAAAGTGTAATTTATATTTGTTTCAGGAATCTTGAGGAAACCCCTCCTTTCCTGAACTTTTTCTTCATTTTGAAATTTAAATATCTGACCTTAATAATTGTTTGGGGTCATTCTTATACCCGCTTGACATATTTCAATCTTCCACCACACTGAAAAGTAATTTATTATTTTATTCTTAGACTTATGAAAACCCCCCATTTTACCAGTACCTTTTCTAAATAGTAAATATTTAAAATGTATTTTGTTACTGGAATAATTCATCTATATTCCTGGCATATTTAAATTTTCTGCCTCATTTAAAAGGTATAAAAGGTTTTTATTTTACCTAGACTTTCCTCACTCGCTCTTATTTTCACCATTTAAAATCTTAAGTTTTAGGAGTGTTCTTTATAAATTATTGCTGATTTTAAGATCTATACCACTCACAAAAGCAGTTGATTATATTAGTTTTGGAAATTGTAAACCCGCCAGCCCTTTTTATTTAAACTACTACTACTTAGAAATTTTGAATTTGAACATGAATTAAATTATCTGAAGTTGTCTTTATACCTTCTTGCAAAATTTAAATTTTCTACCACACCTAACTGTATTTTTTTCTTTCGGGGCCTCCACCCCCCGCTTAGGACCTCATATGAGAAGTTTATAATAGGTCCATTGTTTTTCATTGAAGATTCTATGTGTTTATTACTCTGTATTTGTTAAGAAAATTCATTATTAAAAAATTATGACTTGGTGTGGAAATGATTGGCAGGTGGAAGCCATTCAAACAAATGTAATATACTTACACGTCTGTGCGTGCACACATATGCATGTGTTCTTTTAGACAGTTTTATACAAAATAAAGTTGAAAATTTATTTCTAAAACATGGAATATTTGATTGTGAGTATACTCTAATTTTTCAATGCAGTTGAATATTCTCGCAGAAAAATGTTTAGGTCTACTTATGACAGACCCAAACTTAACTTTCTCTTATTTGTATTTTTATTTTTCAATAGAGATGCTTTGGTTCTGATGGCCTTTTGTGTAGTCAACTATTTTTATCCAAACAAACTTTATATACCATAAACTGGAATTTCAAAAACCTCAACCATTAGACACTCTGGACTACAGAACACCACACACTAAAATCACAGGACTAAAAAAAAATCAGAAAAATTCATCTTGTCTACTTTCGACTTAACAAACACTGAGGAACCAAGAACTCCAGCTGGCCAGGAGGCATTTAAATATCACATTTGATTATTAGAAAACTTCACTGCTAGCAATATCACTATATTACAATTGACTTTTAAAATAATAACAACTTCCGTTATAATAATTTTCTAACGATTTCAAGACTATTTATGTTGCTGTAACCACTAAACCAATCTATGGGTGTGTCCAAAAGAAAATATAAATGTATTTAGAAAATCATATTCTACTGTTTATCATTTTAAATTTCATAGTTTTATGTTTATAGGGATCTGAAGCCTCCCAATTTACTTCTGATAATGGATGGTAAAGTCCTCAAGATATGTGACTTTGGCACAGCTTGTGACCAGCAGACATATATGACTAACAATAAAGGCAGTGCAGCATGGATGGCACCCGAAGTGTTTGAAGGTAATGTGTATGGAACTACACCATCAGTATATTTAGTGTAGTTCAGTAGACCAACATCACATCATCATCATCATCATCATCATCAACTGTTTTTCCAGTATGTGGCTGGTTCAGTTTAGTAAAATGACTCCATCTTCCTCTGTCCTTCCACCATTTTACCTCCCTTATTTGCTTTCATTCTTCTCCTCTCATTGATACAATTGCTGTTATCTGCTTCTCACATCTCTTTCTTGGTCTCCCTTTCGGTGTTTTCCCTACCAATGTACTTCTGTTAAGTTTAGTAATTCCCGAGCAACAGACAGAAGACACGTGGTTATTAGTAGGCTTGCTTGTTTAGTCCTTCAATTTTCAGATATCTCTAATCCAAATCCAACTTTGGTTACATTATTATCCTGTGATTGGTGCTTATTAAAATTAGCACTATCCTAAAGCTCTTATATAGGGAAATAACTTTAAGAGAGTGGGTTTGAATCATATAAAGAAAATGTTCTCACTATTGACAAAATGTAATTATTATATTATTATTATTTTATCGGAATTGATACTATTTGTAACAAGAGATAGTTGAATAACATGGTTTAATATATGAATATCTTGAAAGTAGCGTGACTTTAGTTACTTTCAGATACTCACTATAATTCCACTATAGTTAAGAGAGCGATAATTAGTTCTCCATTTTGATTTCTAATCTTTGTCCTCCATACGTTTGCATTGACATATTCAAGTGTAAGTCAAGTAGGGCTGGGCCTAGAGTGCAAGTTTTAAGGGGTGGCAACATTTCTTGTGATAGAGAACCGATCACTCAATAGCAGTCAAATTTGGGAGAGACGACATGAAATGGTGAAACAGAAAATACTAGTCTCTGGTGGTCTGCTCACCCTTTGTTTTCTCATGCTTGTCAATCGACTAGTTTGAGGACTCAGAAAAAGGATCTCATACCCTTTTCAATTGTTTAAATGTATTTTAACCATTTAGTTAGCTACATTCAGATCAGTTGTAAAATTCAGCAAAAACTTGAGCACTTGTGCTGTACATTCATGATTGTAACTTCTAGTCAGAGATCTTATGTAGAAAGTCGCATTTCAAGTATTAGCTGAAAATCAAAATTCTAGAACAAATTTCCTTAAATCTTGAAATTGTAATTTTCATCGTAACACAAACATGCTTATTTATGCTATTTAAATCAGTTATATTTGAGTCACCCAGGAACCTTAACCAGGCTGTCTCTTATAGCTCACTTACATTTTTGAAGATTTCATTCTTGAAACAATTACAGGCTATCTGTTTTCTTACTCAATTTTATTTTTTTTTTTTTGGGTTGAGAGAAGAAAAAAATCTGAATGCACTACTATAGCTCATATATCTATGAATGTGTAAGTGTTTTTCTGTGGAATTTCTTCAGTTCATCATCATCAACTGTTTCCAGCCAATGGCCAGGTCCGTTTAGTAAAATGCCTTCATCTTCTTCTATCCTAACAACCATTCGTCCTCCTTTAATTGCTTCCATTCCTCTCCTCTCACTTGTACAGTTTATATTACCTGCTCCTCCCATCTTTCTTGGTCTCCCTTGCAGTATTTTTCTTGCATACTTCATCATCATTTTCTTTGGTATTCTCTTTTTTTCCATCCTTATTATATGCCCATACCATCTCATTCTTGCTTCCTCTACTAACTCATTTACTTTCTGTACTCCCATTCTCTCCGGATAGCTTCATTCCTTTTATTACATTCACTTGCATTGTTAGATGTATTTTAAGCCACATGCGTAAATTAAGTCATTTTTTATATAGCATAACACTTCTTCTTAAGAAGAGTGATTGTCATGTGATTTGAGTGTTAAGTAGAAAAAACATCACATTATTTAACATTCTTATACTGTCAATAGTGAGAAACTCAATCACAAGGTCGGATCGATTCATTTTTAAATATTGCATATTGTGTTTTATATTTTTGAACATTTTTTTGTTTTAGTTTACAAAATCACATCATTAAATACATAGGCTATATATTTTGTTAAGCGACACAGTAATGATTGTTTTTGTTATTAATTGATAAGAACGTATCTATCATCCATAGAAAATACAATAAGAAAATCCAGGTTATTATAAATACAATTTTGAGAACAAATCAAAGGAACACAGTATTGCTTTCAATTTAAAAAGATTAAGACATTTTACACCTTACATTGCTGCCACTCTGGACTAAAAGGTAATGATTGCCTCTTCAAGAAAATTGATCACTTACACCCAATCTTTGAACATAGGTTTTATTGAAACACTTTAGGAGTTAATTTGGAACATGCATTAAAACTTCCTAAAAAGTAAACCAATAAAAAAACAAAAGGGACAAAAATGAAATCATTAAAAAATTAGTGATTACATGATTCAACGCATCACTTTCATGTTAGACTGGATCACTGGTGATGGGGAGATCAGGATTGGAATCTCGATCAAGGGTACTTAATGTAGTTTTTATTAAATTGTTTCCCACTTTCCTTACACATAAAAGGGGGTACATTTCCTCATCCCTAAATAATTAGTGTGATTAATGTATTAATATAACTTGAACGATGACTAAGACACAGGGGAAAAAAAGGAAAGGAATGCTAGACAGGAAAATAAAAACATATAAAAGTAACAAATATAGGACAAGCACATAAAATTAATAGACCATTAACTTTATCCAGTGGCAGCATGGTAATGATTGAACTGTTAGTATATTCATTGTTTAAGCCCCTCCTATTTGTTCCTATCTCTTGTTCTTGTGCCTTCTTCTATGTATAATATTATGATCCTCAAAAACTGAAAATAGGTTTTCTTTAAAAAGTTTTTTTTTATAAGAGTTCAGGATATTTATAACATTATATCCTTTAAGATTGAACTCACTTTTAAATATTGGAAAGCTAACTTTATACAAAGTTATTTATCTAAACCAAGTATTATTAATAATAACATTGTAAGTTTAAATGGTTGTTGAAGAGTTTTCTTGAGACTGGGATTGAAATTGAACACATAATAAATGCAACAGAAGACTGATCAAGTTGCTTAGTTTCATGCATACAAATTTTCCATGAACTTGATGTGCTGATATTTAATTAAATTTCACTTACATTAGATAACTTGTGTTTGTGATATTGTGATATTTGTTCTGCGTCTCATTTTTCTTTTGTGTGTGTATGTGTATGTGTGTGTGCAGGCGAACGCTACACAGAGAAATGTGATGTGTTTAGTTGGGGGATTATCCTGTGGGAAGTTATCAGTCGTCGCAAGCCATTTGGCGAGATTGGCGGGACAGCTTTTCGAATCATGTGGGCTGTACATCAGGGGACGCGTCCTCCACTCATCGCTGGATGTCCTCGGCCCCTTGAGAGGCTCATGACAAGGTTATAACATATTTATTTTATTTATTACCATATTTTTTCTTACATTAGTCACAATTTTTATGTGAGTTTGTGAGGAGCATGCTAGCTGTCACGAGGAGAAACAATATTAGGAAAGAAGTTATCTGGGAAAGAAATAGGGTACAGGGAGTACATGAGATAGTAGATGAAGCAAGACTGAGATGGTATGGGCACGTATAATGAGGATGGAAAAAGAGAGGATGCCAAAGAAAATGTTGGAAATGAAGTGTGTAGAAAGAGGCCAAGGAAGAGATGGGAGGATCAGATAACAGAAAGTGTTCCAGTGAGAGGAGAAGAATGGAAGAAATTAAAGGAGGAAAAATGGTGGAAGAATAGAGGAAGGTGGAGGCATTTTATTAACCTGACCCGGCCACAGGCTTTAAACAGTAGGTGAAGATGATGATGATAATGATGAGTCACGTTTCTCTTACAAAACTCTTTGTTCCACATAACTCAGATATCTATGGTCCTTTCAATATAAACAACGTATGGATTTGCAGATTTGGCAGGATTTAGGGCTGTATATATTTGGTCTAGTCTTGGGAGCCAAACATTTTCCCAGTATGCGAAATAGCAAACAGTTCAGATTGAACAGGAATTTGATACACTTCTGGATCTCATTTATATATATGGGCCTTAGTATTTCTTCTAGCTCAAAGTCATTAATAATAGCTTAATATTATAGTATGATTGTTTATGATTAATTAAATGTAAGTGATATAGAAAGAAGCCAACCTGAAAGAATACCTAGTTAAGTTAGGCCTCAGTACAAAATAAACTTCTGTGTTAATTTATTCACATATTATTTATTTACTCGTCCATCTTCTGATCACTTTTACATTCACATGTGATTTTAAGATTTTCAGAAAATTCTATTTTCATTTCAAAAATGACAGACAAATGCAAAGGACACAAACAAAAATAAATTAGCAGCTACCTTTTTGGAAAAGCTGGAGTGTTTCCACATGGTTTTAAAAATATCATTACATTAAGTTGTAATCTTAATTAAATAATGTTTGTAATAAACTTTTTATGCACACAAATACTAAGGGTGGACGGGATCCTGAATTCTCAGGTAAAGGCTGGGTCCCTTTTGTTGGGTAAGTTGGCAGGACTGGCTATTTCCCGTAAAGTTTTGGGTGATAAACAAAGCCGCTTTGTGTTCCAACAGGTACTGTGCTGACTCATCATCTTTGTTATTTTCTTTTGTAGACAGGCTTTTTCTTTTTTCTATAGCAAGCTGTGGAGAAGGGGAGGGAGTAGGGGTATCTTAATGCCTATGGAAAGACAAGCAAGTTGAGCTGTGTGCTTGCTGTGCTCTGTCTATCTATCGTTATTTGTTAGGTTCAGCAAGAAAGAGAGAGCTTGAAAGATTTAGAGAAGGACAGAGATATATTTTACTCTACCATCTCTTTTAGGGTGTGGTGATGAAGGGGTTGGGGGGAGGAAGTAGATTTCCCAGTTCAAACATTTATTAATGTTAAGCTCCAGACAAGTAATATAGATTATTAGAGTGTTAAACAGAGAATATTTAGGTTTCGTCAAACTTAGAGAACCTTTAAGAAGGTTCAAACCTAGAAAACACTGAAGGTTGAGGGGCATAAAACCTAATTAATACTAAGGGGCTTAAAATCTAGAGAACCTCTAAGGTAATTTGGCAGTAGAGATTTTACTGCACAATTTTAACAAGTATTTAATTATAAGATAATGATTCAATGATTTCAAATCATTACAGTTCACGATTTATAAGGGGTCATACTTGCTATTTTATGCTTTTTGTGAACCATTGTTAAGTTAAAGTAATTAATGTATTGTGCTGAAATTTAGTAGAGTGAAATCTCCTTTAACGGACACCTCTGATTAGCGGATTCTTCTTTATAACGAACAGTTTAAATTTCCCCGGCAGAATAACATTGGTTTTTACAATTAATTAACTTCTCAATAATGGACGCGGACACTGCTAAAGATGCATATTTATGCAAAAAAAATCTCTAAACAGCAACTCTAATTGAAAACACCAGTCCACATACAGTATTTTACTGTAGGAATGTCAGGAATGCCATTGTCTTGCGTGAAGTATGAAGTATTCCCCATTTAGGGAAAGTTTCTATAATAGCTTACGTAGTAGTCAAACATGTTTAGTAATAATGTTTGCACTCTTTAAATAATTACCAATACTTTTTTTTTTTGTCAAAACTTTAATAAAACTCACTTTTTGATTTGTAATATTCATTATTTGTTCAAAATGTTTCTATTTGATTTGATTTTTAAAAAATGCTACTTGCATACCCCTATTTATATTATTATATTTTTATGATGTTATTATATTATTTATATTACAATTAATAATGTTAAAGCTTTTTAAAGTCTGTTTGTTTAAAAATCAATACATATTTTTAATCTAAAATTAATTATAGTGTCAGTTTTATAATTTCTCATTCTCATCCTGATCAAGATATTTGGTCTCATCTCCCATTCTTCAGTATTATATTATGGTATTTGTATTAAAGTCTCATGACATTACTTGTTATACAAGAATTAAAATTGATAAAAATAAGGAAAGATAAAATTATTATGTGAAAATTGATTGAAAAAAGTCAATTTAGGGAAAATCCAATGCATTGTTATGACATCTTCTTCCTTTCTTCTGGCCTCTACAGTAGAAAAAGTCAAACACACATTGAAACACAAAGTTTTTATATTTCGGCATTATTGCCTTTATCAAACATAGGGAAAAAATACATTTTAAAAACACTATGTGAAACACTAACCTATTCCATTTTGAATTTTAACATTGTTTTTAATTCAAAATGTAGTAGGTTTGATGTTCTATTTAGTGTTTTTCTTCTCTTTTTTTACATTTTGTTTGATAAAAGCAATAATTCTGAAACATAAAAACTTTGTGTTTCAATGTGAGTGAGACTGTTTCTACAATAGAATACAGAAGAAAGGAATAATATGTCACATCTGTGCTTGGGATTTATCCCACGTGTTTCCCTCTTTCGTTCAGTGTTATTTCTTCACTCAATCTTCACATAATTATCTTTCCTTATTTTAATAAATTTTCATTATTGTATAATCAATTAGCTATTGGGCCTCCTCATTGATATAACTCAATAGAAATTCTGCTACAAAGCAAGCAAAGTAACCACTAATTCACCAATTTCTGTTTGTTTTTATAAATAAATTAGGCTCATTTCAACAGTTAAGAACTCATTCTAAAGGTATTGAAAATAGTAAGTTTATTCAGGAAAGATCCCACATGCCCTCATACTGTTTGTTACAGTTGTTGGAATAAGAACCCTGCCTGCCGGCCAAGCATGGACGAGGTGGTACACATCATGAGCAGTCTATTGCCTTTGTTCAGCGGCCATGAGGATCCCGTGCAATACTCCTCTAGTGACTCTGCCTCTTCTTTAGGTCAATACGGACAGCAATCTTCCCAAGGTTAGCCCTCCCTACATATTTATGCATTCAACTTTTTTTTTACATGTACACTTTGTTTAAACTGAAAGGCGAGTCTTTCCTTGACGGACTAGGCCTACACCACGACTAGCTTATAAAAACTATACCATAGTGTAATCTGTCAAGGTAAGTGTGCCACCTTACAGACTAAACTAAGTGTGTATAAAAGGAAAACTAGATATTTTGGTTAAATCTTAAGAGCTACACTCAAAACTTATCATTAGCAAAGTGTGTCCTAGCATTAATTATGTACCGTAATGCTTATTGTCTGTCTATAAATATCTAGTAAGGAGAATCTGAAAGTAATGTTATATTTGAGTCTACTTCTATGGGCCATTTAATATTTTAAAATAAAAATGGAAAATAGTAGGGGTGTGTGAAACTTTGAAACTTCAACTTGCTAGCTATGAAGTTTTGCAGAAAATAAAATGTACAGTTGTGAAACTCGATTTATGTTTGATTATTGCCATTTTGGTCTATTATGTATATTCATATTAAAAATCTGGAGCAATCATATTTTCAACACAAATAAATCTTTTTTAAACACATATACCCTAACTCATTATTATTCTCATTTACCCTGTCATACTTAAACTTTCCTGACACTCTCTTTGAATTCTCTTTGTGTATCCATCCATTCACATCTCCTAACAAGATAATTCTTTCATCTATTCCACATGCTTTCAAGACCTCACTGAGCTCATTTCAATTCTATGAATGCCTATTTTCATACATAGCCAAAGAAGTATAGAGGATACCAACTCATACCTTCTCACAACAAACGTTTATTTTCAAGCTAAGCATTCTCCAATAGTCCAAACTATATCTGGTCTCACCCTTTTAGAACTAGCAATGCTCTTCTGTTTGGTGGTACTCAAAACTTATTGATATTTTTGTTTTTATGTGTCAAGTCTTTATTTAACCATTTCCCTTTTCACAAGATGTGTTCTCAGGAACTTTTACAAGTAGCCAACATTAAAATGAGTATCAAAATTGTTTAAAAGTTCATTGCAATATTTAAAAATTTATTTTACACACATGAAATAAAACAAAATCCTATCTTTTAATGAAATTGACCACTTGGCCTTTTTTTTGGTGAATAATGGTCATTTAGGTTGATTTTAATGAGAGTTAACAATATAAAACTTAAACATCATCATTTGGCCTTTTTTTTTTGCCAAAATTGCAAGAAAAAAGTGTACCAACTTCACTATTAAAATTTTTTCTTTCAAGATTTTTTATAGCCAACCAAAGTTTCCGCTATGGTTGAGGGAAATAAATTTTCTAAAGACCATCGTAAGGAAGTCAAATATATGTTTGATCTGGTTTTAATGACAGGCAAATATTTAAAATTTAAAAATGATAAATTTAACCATACCAGTTGAATTCATTTGAGCTAATTTTTTTTTTACAATCGTTAGTAAAAACAGAACATATTTTATTTACCATAATAGAGTCACTAGACATTGAATATTTCACACTTCCTCCTGATAAGATCCTAAAAAACAAAATATAGGCCAAGTAATTGATGATGTGACAATTTTCCTTTAAGGGGAACCCGTTTCCTTTTTAAACAGTGGCATCTTTGTTAAGTATGAACTCTTTGATTTTTCTGTATAATCCATGTTTTGTTTGGCCCTCATATTTGTTCATATCCCTCATTCCTGTATAATATAAAAACTAGTAAATGATTATTTTATTCCCATATTTAACTTGTTTACTTTTCCTTCCAGGAACTGCTGTTACTGATAAAGACTTTTCGACAGAACTCGACGATACTAATTTAGATATAACTAGCACTGTTTTGGAAAGCACACGTAAGTTTATAGCTTTTGTCCATAATATTGGGTCTTGTGTTTTTTTATTTAGCGTAAGCAACACTTTCTAATTTAGATATGTAAAATATAAGGTTTTTAAGTGGTTTTTTTTTATTTTGGCATGGGTGTACTTGACTTACCCATGTGGACAAAGTTAATTCAAACTAGGCACAATAATAGTGTACCTGACTTAACAATGAAGCCAGGGTTAGTTCCAAATAGACACAATAATTTTTAATTTAACTTGTAGACACACAAAAATAAGTAAATTAGATTGCAAAGTTAAAGTATATAAATCTGAAATAATTTACCTTAAAGAACCATCCCAATAAGAACCTTGATATGTCACCGTCTCTTTCATTTTTAAATATATTACGCACTGATAATATTTATTTCACCACATCTATCAAATGATTTAAGCAATTAATAATAATTATTAATGTATAAAAATGAGGTGGCCTAATTATTAATAAAATATTTATGTACTGCACACAATTAGCACGTTTTCTGGACTTCTTCTTGATATAATAACCATTGAAGGCAGAGCGTGAAAAGATTCACGATTTGCGACCCTCCACCCCTTAATTTACTTTCCATGTAAACTTGCCAGGCATCAACCACATAAATAGAATAACACCTTGAAATTAATTTCTTTGTATCTAGCTTTGACTCCTTGTACAACATTTCTCAGTACTTCGCCCTCAAACATATATTTGCCTTTTGTCACAATACAACTATCATTAAAACCAGATCAAACATATATTTGACTTCCTTACGATGGTCTTTAGAAAATTTATTTCCCTCAACCATAGCGGAAACTTTGGTTGGCTAAAAATATCTTGAGAGAAAAAATTGTAATAGTGCAGTTGGTACTCTTTTTTCTTGCAATTTCTGGGGGGGGGGGAAGGCAAATAATGATGTTTAAGTTTTATATTGTTAACTCTCATTAAAATCAACCTAAATGACCACTATTTTAAAAAAAGGCCAAGTGGTCAATTTCATTAAAAGATAGGATTTTGTTTTATTTCATGTGTGTAAAATAAATTTTTAAATATTGCAATGAACTTTTAAACAATTTTGATACTCATTTTAATGTTGGCTACTTGTAAAAGTTCCTGAGAACACATCTTGTGAAAAGGGAAATGGTTAAATAAAGACTTGACACATAAAAACAAAAATATCAATAAGTTTTGAGTACCACCAAACAGAAGAGCATTGCTAGTTCTAAAAGGGTGAGACCAGATATAGTTTGGACTATTGGAGAATGCTTAGCTTGAAAATAAACGTTTGTTGTGAGAAGGTATGAGTTGGTATCCTATAGATTTCTTTGGCTATGTATGAAAATAGGCATTCATAGAATTGACCAAAGAAGTGTACCAATCAATTTAATTGTTGTTCTACCAAAGTACGTTCCTTATATTATACATCATATCTTTGCTGTCACTCAAAGCTAAAGACAACGTCCTAAGCTCTTAGCCTAAAGATTAAAATGAGAAAACTAGAGTTGGGTCGAATCAACTGTTTTATGAATCCGAATCTCAAAACCCGAATCTTGGGAAAAATTATGAATATAAGAGAAAATAGAAATAGTAACTAAATTTTAACATTCCTTCTTATAAGCCATTCATTATAACATTCAGTTAAGTGTTAAATTACTGATATGGGGCCTGGTTGTTAAGTTCATTTTAAAATTATATTTGGTTCTGAACCACAAATAAGCAGTATTTGACTCTAAAAGAAATTTCACCTAAAAATTGAAGGAAAAAAAAATTGTTTTTAATGATTCGAGTCTCAAATCCAAAACTTTTTTGAATCTCTAATATCCTTAAGGATTCGAGAGTCCCATTCCTAGAGAAAACAGTAATCATCCTTCAAGAATCTGAACCTTTTACTGCTCATTGCTAAGTGCTTCAAAATTAAATGAAGTTAAAGAAAGAAGGGCATAAAATGCAATTATAAAAAGCTAGAACCTTAAAGAAACGTTGAGAATCTTCATGAACCTAAAATACAACTTTAAAGAACTGGTAAGAATCTTTATGAACCTAAAAATATATATCGATTCCAAGGTCCTTGAGAAATTTGTTTTTAAGGTTCAAATTCCTGTTCTTGTTCCTTGAGAATACCCGTTAATTCCAGTTATCAATTGTAGTTCCTCTTTGACTCTCTTCTTAAAAGTGTATTTATTGAAAATTAGGTATGTTTATAGCACCTTTTTTTTTAGCGGGGATTTTTAAATTTCAAATTTAACTTGATTTAAAATAAATTTGAAATTAATTTTTAAAACTAACATTGTTTTAATTATCATAAATTAAAACAAAAATCTAATTTTTTTTTTTTAAATAAATAACATAAAATTAAATGATATGCTGAAAAACTTTATTCTTTGTTTTTCTTAAAAGTTAAATTATTGTGTTAGCTTTTAATTATGTTCGACTTATAAGCTATTCTTAAGATTCCTTAATAATGGTTCCACTCATATAGCAGCCTGTCTAGTATGTTACGCTGATCCTTGCATGGTGTTTATTTGTTTCCCTGTGTGTGTTCATTCTCTGACACTCCATTCTTGTTTCAGATACTCAAGTCGGTTCCACCATGAATGGTTCATTTAACTTTAATAGTAGAGAAGATCAAGAGAGGTTATCCAGTCCTCTCTACATACATGTGGAGGAACCTGTAAGTGTGTGTTCTCAAATTGCAGATAATCCTTCATTTCCTGAATCTCTCTCTCTCTAATCTTGGAATATTCAAAAAAATATCTACTCAAAATAATATCTCAAAACCAAATATTTAGGCCTACACTTGAAATCACATTTTTATGCATAACGGTAGAATCATCGTACAGGCTTGTGTAATCGGGAAAACATGACACAAAATTATATAAAAATGATTAGCTCACTCAAATATGTTTTGGTTGATCTTTATAATCCAATAGAGTTAGGTCAAATCCGCTGTTTTATGATTCTGAATCTTGAATCCTAATCTCCAATTTACCTTCAATCCTAAATCAGAACCGGGGAAAAAATTATGAACATAAGAATAAATAAAATAGAATAATAAAAATACAAATATAAACTTTTTATTAGCACCGCATGACACTACCTGTTCAGGTTACACACATTATGTACTGATTACACTAGTGAGCTATGGATGAGGGAGGTTGGATATAGAGAAAGTGTACCTACATTTATAGAAAGGGAAAGTGGAAAACCATTTAGGGAAAACCACCTTCATTACACCCGACCAGGATTCAAACCCCAATCTCCCTGTTATCCATCGACAGTCTAGTCTATTGCAAGAATAACGCCTTAGACCATGTGGCAACCGATGCAAGTAGATAGTAACTAAATGTTAACATTATTTCTTATAATTCATTCGTTAAAACATTCATACATTCAGTTAAGTGTTAAATTACTGGTCTGGGGCCTGGTTGTAGGTTCATTCCATAAAAATAGTTTGTACTGAATCACAAATAAGCAGATGGGGAAATATCAACGGTATCTAATTGACCTCATTAGACAGAATGATTATCTTCTTAGTCAGATTGGAAACACCGATGAAACACCCGTGTATTTCGACATGCCAAGTAATACTTGGGTAAATGAAAAGGGATCCAAATCCATTGCTATGAAGACTACTGACAATGAAAAATTGCGCATTGCAGCTATGATAGCTGTAACTGCTGATGGTAGGAAGCTACCCCCATATATAATTTTAAGAAGAAAAACCCTGCCCAGTGGAATCATTGTCAGGTGTCAAAAGAAGGGGTGGATGACAGCAGAATTAATGTGCGATTGGCTAGCAGTCGTGTGGAATAGAAGGCCTGGAGCATTCAAAGGGCATCTTAATCCAGATGTGAAAAATAAAGTCAAGGCAACAAATTCAGATCTTGTTATTCCAGGAGGTATGACTTCACAACTACAATTCCTTGATGTGGTTGTGAATAAACCCTTCAGGGACAACCTCCGAAGGGAGTATTCAGACTGGCTTTTGTCAGGAGATTATCCCCAAACTCCCAGTGGCAAAATTAAGAAGCCTTCGTTGAACCTGCTTTGCAAGTGGATATTAACTGCTTGGGGAAGGATATCTTCTGAATCCATTGTCCACGGATTTAAGAAGTGCTGCCTATCCAATAAGATGGATGGAACATAAGATGATATTTTGTGGGAGGGCCATGCAGAAGAGACCAATTAGAGTGAAGAAAGTGACACTGATGAGAGTAGTGATGAATAATTTTTCGTTCCTCTCAAAGTGTCTCATTGTTAGCCTATTTATTTCAGTGATCACATTTTAAGTGTAT
This sequence comes from Timema bartmani, assembly GCA_902151455.1. NCBI lineage: Eukaryota > Metazoa > Arthropoda > Insecta > Phasmatodea > Timematidae > Timema > Timema bartmani. The sequence goes on from CABFWB010000782.1 coordinate 127,330, forward strand.
CATTATTTTTTAATTTCCAAGTGATCTCATTTTTAGTATGAATAACTTACCTTTTTTTTCAAGCGATTTAATTTTGAATATGAATAACTTCCTCTTTTATTTCCAAGTGACATTATTTTAAGTGTAAATAGTGTGGTTGTTTTTCTCTGAAAGTGATTTTATATATTTAAGTAACCTAATTTTAAGTGTAGGCACCTACCAGTAAATAATTTTTCTTTTCAAATGATTTAATACACACTGATCATATTTAAGTGGTAATATTGTTTTTTTCTCTGAAAGTGGTTGAAAATTTAGGGTGCGATCAATTTTCGGTCCAATACGGTAATACACATGAAAGAATGTAACAGAAAAGAGGGATTGGAACCAATAGAAGTGAAAAAACAATACTTTTTTGCAATGAAAAGAGGAACAGATTTTACACCCTAGCTGACAATACGCTAGTAAGAATGTGGAAACAGTTGTCAAGCTCATCTTCTCTGATCGTGGCGGTGACAGGGAGGTCGGTGTTTGAATCCTGGCTGAGTGTATGGTGGTTTATCCACTATCTCTCCATATGTATGTCAGTACATTTCCTCTAAATTCCACCCTACTCACTCCTAACCCCTTAGTTTAAATGTGTAAATAGCCCGGATCTGTGGGGAAATATTGTGTAAAATAGGTAGAGTGCTCTCTCTCACTGAACAGTGAGTATTTAAGATGGCCGCCTCAGTCATCGAGGATTTATCGCTCTCTGGCCACACAGCTTAAAATATAATTAATGATTTGTGTCGTTTTCGGGAACTACTACTCTTTTCTGTATAAGTTCATATTCCCATTCCCCTTTCACCTACAATAACCCTTTGTCATGCCAATAAGAAAGGGGCGAAAGAAAACTATGAAAATTTTTATCTTAAGATAAAGAGGAAAGTTCACTGCTAGTTATCAAATATCTTAAAATGTTCTCTTTTGAACTTATCAAAAATACTTTATTTGTTAGAGGAAGGCTAAATCTAGAGCCCTTTTTATCAAGCGTTGTCTCATAGCTCCACAAATATGCTTAAAAAATAGATTAAAATGAGCTAATGTCACATTTACACACATTTTTTAAAATTAATAAAACTCACAACTATTGGGTTGTTAAGAAAAAAGAGCCTTATTGGAATCTTTCTACTTTATTTTGGCATGAACCATATTTTGAAATAACGCATGAATTGGACATTACGTTAGAGCTGAAAGTCTGCGCGGCAATTTCTTGCTTACTGAGGTAGTCCCCTTAGGAAAAATGTTCTTTAACGCCTCAAAAGGTAGATAAAAATTTGACATCTAACTTCCTAAATGAAGCAACCAAAAAAATGAAAGGCGTCAAAAGTAGACAAGGGAAATTGATCTTGTAATTTTTTTCAGTTTTCTTTTTCTGATTTTTTGTTTTGTTTTTTAAAGCTGTGTTGAACACTTAACACACTGTCTTGAAGAGATTCAAGAGAACGAAACCTCAGTTGAGGGGTTGGGTTGTATCTATATATATAATATAATACACTATATTATTTTTTTAAGCCAAACATTATTTCATATAAATTGTAAACTGTATTCTTTCCATTGCAAAGGTTTTTATTTTTTTATTTCTCTATCCAATTTATTCCTATCTCTCATTACCATATCTTATTTAATATATGAGATAATGTCTTTCTAAAGGCGCACAGAGGTTTTCATTAAAGAGTTTTTCCAACTATTGAATGTATGGAGAAAAGAGGGCGAAGGTGTATTTTGTGTAAAATTACTGCTCGTGTTTGGAGAGAGGATGAATAACCATATTGCCTAAAAAAGCCTCAATTTCAGGTAGAACCTTGTCCTATCGGTAGATGAGCATGATTTGTGGGAAATACAATTATTGGATTTTTGTTAAATAAAAAGTTGGGGTTAGGTAATGAAAATCTGTACAAATAAAAGGCATTCTTTTGGCTAAAAATGGTGAAGAAATTCTACTCAAACTTAAGTGATACAGTGATCAATGCATATTTTTATTGGGACGGAGCCGATACAAAGTTTACAGATTCAATTTAAAACATTTTCATTATTTAGTATTTGATTCAATTTCAAATAAGAAATATTTGATTTGAAAATTTTCCAAAAAATTTAAATTAGGAATTGATTTGACTTAATAAAGAAAGATTTAGATTTGATTCAAAATTAAAAACCTTGGTTTCAAACACTCAACCAAAAGAACCTGTATACATTTTTTTCCTTAGGGATGGGACCCTTGAATCCCTCGAATCCTTACGGATATTTGAGGATTCAAGAAAATATGTATTCAAAACTCAAATCTGTAAAAATATATATATATATAGATTATTAGTGCTTATTAGTGCTTATTAGTGGTCCAGAACCAAATATAGGGTGAACTTAACAACCAAGCCCCAGACCAGTAATTTAACCCTCTACTGAATGTATTAATGTTATAATGACTAGATTGTAAGAAAGAAGGTTAACATTTAGTTACTTAGTTAGTTGTGTTATTCTATTATATTTATGTTTACTCTTATGTTCATAATTTTTTCCAAGATTCAGATTCAAGATTCGGGATTTTAAGGTAAAGTGGAGATTTAGATTTTTAAAATAGTGGATTCGACCCTACTCTATTTTGTATTATTAATAATACAAATCTTATGTTTTCAGGAAACATGGAAAGAAATGAATTGGCACCAAAATGGCGAAAACTCGGAGCACCTAGGGATCCAGAACACTGTGGGACTGGACAAGTTTGTCATACAGGAGCCGAACAGTGTCGACATCACTGGTGAGTTTGTCAACAGCTTCACTAAGAGCATATACAATTTACTGATAGCTAGGAGATGTAATTAAGTTCGCACCAAATGCTAAGTTATATAAAGTTATTTTTATATTGTTTTCATTAAAAGTCAATGAAATTCATATTACTGGAAGAATATACTTATTAAGAAACAACGTTTTTAAAAAAATCAAATTGTGAAAACAAATTATTACAAAAGAGGGGAAGCTTGAGTCCTCGAATCTCACGAATTTGTTTAGTAATTGAGAGATTCAAAATTCATAAAAAATGTCAAATACAATTATGATAATCTTGACTTCAAATAAGAATTTTAAGCAATTAGTAAAAGGAATTATATAGACTTGTGTAGTTAGTAGGGTAAGAAAATCATAAAAAAAAGGGCAAATTTGTACTAACAAAAAAAAGTTGTTTTGTTTATAACACATTGAAACACAAAATATTTTTTAATATTTCAGTATTACCTTTATCTAAGAAAATAGGGAAAAATAAAATAGAAACACAATGCACACATACTAAGCTACTCATTCACAGAGCTAAAAAAAAATGTACAAAAAGGTTAGCACAGGGTTTTAAGTACTTTATTCAAAATCTACTTGCATACCTATGTAATGATGTAGAAACAACTCATTTTGAGTAACAAAACTAATTAAAATAATATAAAGTATAAAAACAATAATGGTTAACATTTAAATAGTATGTAGTTAACTGTGTGACATTTTAACACCACAAAGAAATTGATGTACGGCTGAGATATATTCAACCTTGATCAAAGCAACCATGTTCCGCTGGTTTATTTAGGTGTAGCTTTACTACCTAAAGAAAGAAAAAAGTTTTAGTTTATTTAAAAAATTAAAATCTATATTTTACATGTATGGAATGTGGGGCATTTAAAGTGTTAAAAAAGATTTTCTGGGAAACAAAGCATTTTAAAGAAAAAAATGTTCTGACAAAAGTTGTTTGTCTTAATGAAGGATTTGAATAGTATTTTTTATTTTGTGAACATATTCAAGGTTAACTTTATTTATTTAAATAGGGACATGTATTGTTTTATTGTTGCATCTTATTCTAAGCAAAAAAATAAAGCAACATTTGGATGAAACTTTTTTTTTTTTTTTT
>CABFWB010000782.1:131284-180098 GCA_902151455.1 Timema bartmani
AAACTTTTTTTTTTTTTTTTGACAGCTTCACTTTTCAAAGATATTTAACAAAACAAAGAGTAGATTTTATATTTAAAATCTGAGGTTGGAAAATTAAGTTTCTTGGGTTTGATTTGTATTTCATAATATTACCATGCATTATATTTGGAAGGAGATACAGTAAAGTTGGATAGAAACACATAAAAGTAACGAACACAATAAGACTTTTACAATGAAAAGAACAACACCGTTCACAGTTTACATTGCTGCCACTGGACAAAGAGGTAATGGCTACCTCTTGAAGAAAATCATTCAATACCGTCTAATCCCCCTGTAACTGTACTATATTTGGAAGATGGTACATGAAAGGTGGATAAAAACACATAAAAGGAACGAACACAATATGGCTTTTACATTGGAAAGAACACATTTCACACTTTACATTGCTGCCATTGGACAAAGATTTAATAGCTGCCTCTTTAAGAAAATCACTCCCCCAGCCTAAGAAATGTATTTCCCTCATTTAAATAATATTGGTAAAATATATAAAACCGGCTATTATACCGACCATGTTGTGACCAAAGCCAAAATAATATTTAAAAGTACAAAAGAAAATTATTTATTTTACCCTCCTATTTTTGGGTTGTTTGTTATATACCATTTGTAGCCATAATTGGTATATTTGTTGCACCATACCACTTATATAAGAGTTAATATATTGCCATTTTTAGCCAAAAAGAATTTTTTTTACTGACTTTTTATACCAAAATGTAACTTTCTATCTAACAAAATTCAATCATTTTATTTTGGGGTATCAACTTTTGGGTAACATAACTATAAGTGAAGAATGAGCCTGATCATGGAATAGATCCTTGATAGTTCAGTGGTGGAACATTTGCACACTAAGCCCAGTATCCAAGATTGGATTCCCGTGTCCTTTTTCGAATTTACGAATACAATTTAATTTCATTATTTAAATCACATGCAGTTGTTAAGTTGTATTTGATTAAATCACTTGCATAATTTATATGTAAACGAAAGGTATGTTGTTTTAAAAGTATTTAGGTATATTTAACCAAACATCTATAGATATGCTAGCTAAGTATGTCTTACGTAACATTGTTATTTTCTTCTATGTATGAATTGTGTGTCTGTGTGTGTAATGTTGATGACCCTTGACGCACAAAGTCTGGGGTTTACTGTCTCCACCAGGAAACAAATGAATAATGTCCTTCTCCAACACCTCTCTTTTCTTTTTCACCTCTATTGTTAGCTTGCCCCATTTATATTTGTCTCACTGCTATTTTCAAACCTAAATTCTCTTCTCCCCCGCCCCTTGTTAACATTTTTGCCCACTGCCACGAGCTGGGTGATACAAAGTGTGGCAAGTGGGGGTACAGGCATTGATCACGAGATGACTAAACTCCGAAGTATGTTTTTAAATGTGTACCAGGTGCTACTGCGGTGCGCCTGCTATTTGCTTTGTTTCCCTATTTTATACTTTATTTTCGTATGAGCTCATGTTTCTGTAATTCCGACTAGGTTCAAAATTCATTCTTATATTAAAGATAAATTTAGAATACATTGAGTATAAATGTAGCCTTTTAACATTGTTTTTAAGCTCCACTTAACATTTGGTTTTGAGAATAAATAGCTTTCCAAAATAAAGCCAAAAAGCTATGTATCTAATGTGCGACACATGATCCAGGGGAAACGTTTGTATCATTAAGGTAGCCACGATTATAATTATCCACGTTTGTTTTATATATATATATATATATGTATATATATCCCCAAATTTAATGGTAAACTCGTTTAAAAAACCAATTGAAACAGATAATTTCTCTTCTGCATTCAAAATGTTGCATACATTTTTGTAAAACAAAGTTATAATAAAAGCATTGCAGAGAGAGTTTAGAAAAAAATTGAATTCTTGTTGATTAAAATCAGGATTAGGCGTGGGGCTACTGGATTAACCTTACCTAGGATGCCTAAGGCTCGATCCCCAACTAGGTACTAATCTTTTTTATACCCTTAATTAAGTTTTACATTTTTATTTAAAAAAAAAAAATAAGACTTGAAACCGATATACTAGTAATTTTTAATGTAAAAAAGTGGACCAAACCAGTGAAAGTCATTAACAATTTAAAAAAGATTTTCCAAAAAAGATCAAAGTATAATAAAAAGCTTGACTAGTGTGTTGATATATCTTTAGAATTAAAATGTAAATTGTTGGATTAAAAACAATTTTTAAAAACCATATAAGTAAATATTTTAACAAAACAAAAGATTAAATGTTCATAAGAATTGACAAACATGGAAATTTTGAGTATTGAAATTGTTGAATTTTAAATAAAGGTAATCAATAATAATAATTATATAAATGTTGAAAAGTATTTATGAAGAAATTTTAACTAAACAAGGAATGATGATTTATATTTGAAAATAGGTATTACCCTATTGGGACGCTGTACACAAAACAAAGTGTAGCATTAAGGAATGCCACAAACAGTAACAATATGGCACATTTGAATGTTACATATAAAAGTAAAATATCATACATTATAAACAATAAAGATTGATAATTCGCCGTATTGATTCAAAATTTTAAATGAAAAAGTCAATAGCTAATCATGCTTTGAAAAATATAAAGTTTTTAGAATTGGAGAATCTAATTTCTTATTTTGATATAAATTGTTGTGCCATTTCATTTTATTTTTATATTGTAATACTCCTTCCTAAATGGTATTCTTCCTTTAGATTTAAATATTTTTGAGTTTTATTGGACATTCATTGTTTTAGGTTTTGAACAATTTAAACCAATTTCAAAGACATTAATCTGTTTTAGCATGATCAATTTTATTTTTAAAGTTCATCATAGGGAAGGGAAAACATTGAATGGCACTATAACATGGGAGATAGTTTTTAATGATATAATATTAATTACTTGAAAAGTGTTAATGCAATGCAATAGTTAGATTATTTTGAAAGTGGTTTTTATATCATTTTTAATGTTGTCTTCAACCCAATTTTTCCACATTTAAAAAAGCTTAAAATCAAGAGAAATTTTACAGTATTAATTTTAATTTCAACTTTTGTTATTATCTTCAAATTCCCTTCTGTTTTTACTATTTTGTTTCATATTATAATAACTTAAATATCTCCCAGTTAAATGGCCGTACATCATAGCTATCTATTACGCTACTGTGATATTTATTATTAGATATTTTTTACTCAATTTGTCATGGTTTTGTTCATGCTATCCTTAAAGCTTTATTAAAATTTGGAACAACCGTTTATAGGTACTTCACAAGATAGCAGGTGTGACTGGCGAACGTTTTGAAAACACCGGCCTTGGGATTACCAGTGATAGGGAGGTTGGGATTCATATAAATGCTGGGTGTACTCAGGCTCGGACTGGCCCGCCAGCCCATTGGCCCTCGGGCCGGTGCATCCTCAAAGTTTCTCGAATTTGCACCCTCGGCCCAGAATCCCCCTCCCCTTTGGCGAAAAATAATTTGCAACGATTAAAATAAGAAATTTAAATTTTTAATAAGATTCGAATAATCAAGACAAGGTGGAACCGTGGAGGCGAAATTAAATTTAAGTGAGTACAGATTTAGAAGGTGGGGGATGTTCAGCAACAAGGGGTGATTGGCGCCCTTGACAGCGCGATAGAAGGCACACCTCTTCAATGATCCGTCTGGCCGTGTCACGTGGATGCAATTGGAGGGGTGGAAATCAGCTGTTTAGTTGTTTTCGTGCCTTGAATGATATAGTTTGGTGTTCATTTTATAATTTTGTAATTTTTTGTTACTTTGGTAAGAATTAAGAAAATTAAAGTTAACAGACAACAAAAACTATTGTTTAGTTACTAAGTTTTGTTAATAAGGAGAGCTCTTCATGGGCCTTGAAGTTCATACCCACAAAAAGTTACTGAGATCGTAACACATTCCACTCCCTGGAATAAGTTTTGATCAAAACGTTCTCTCTATCACTCACGTTTCCATTTCTAATTTCTATAATGAACTTATTTTGTCTTGTAATAACATCAAACTATTATTATATTTTAAATGGGATTTATAATTGCGTCCTTCCCTTTTTATAATTTGGATGTGTAAAGATAAATTCATTTAATAATTTAGAAATTTAAATTTTTGGAAGTTTGGCATGAAAATGAAAATCTATTTTGAAATGTGAAGGTGTGTTACTTTGAAGAGACTTGTATTCGTCGCTGATACAAGTCAGGTTTATTTTAGGTGATTGGGGTTGTGATATCTACCCTTCCTTTTGTCAGAGACAAAGCCAGTTTGCTTAGGACGGATGTTGTTGAGACAGGCTGTATCCGAATAGTCCGAGGATCCTTGCCACGGATATAGTAAAATATCTTTTACAAATTGTTCCTTAAATGCTGGATGTTTTGTTAAATAAAATTCACCTATCCCATGAATGTTTCTTTATGCTGTATTTATTAAAAATAACCTATGCAATTCGAATTATTCAACAATGCCTTGAGTCACATGAAAAGAAAAATTATTTTATTTTGGAAGTCCTTGCAATAGCCAATAATATTTATTATTAATCAATATTAATGGGTTCTACCAGCACTCTCATAGTTATTTTACAATAAAAAGGTAAACCTTTTTGAGTTCGTAATAATGTTTTACGCCCTCTGAAAATCCAAGGTTTGCGCCCTTTTAGAGGGCCCAGTCCAACCCTGGATGGACTAAGGATTTTTTTCTTAATGTTTTCACCACTGTGGGTATATTTCCTCTAAATTCTGCCTTTCTAGTACCTAACTCATTAATGGAGTTAAATTCAGATAACCCAAACAGATATAGTAGGATTTTGGTAGGAAGAACTGTATCTTTAGCGTTCAAAAACTACTATATTTACTTTCATGTATTCATTAGTCAAGTCATTTGATCTAAAGTTGTCACTTTCAATAAATATTATTGATACCTATAAAATAACATGAATCTAATATTAACCCTTTGAGTGCCAACGTTGCTCAGAATGATGCACGGAATATCTGCTAAAATTGCCAGCGTCACTCACAGCAATCCCATGTTTTCAAGCTCTTGGTTCAGTATTAAGTCAAAAGATAGGGTAGATTTTATTTCCACTGCATTCTTGTATGTTCAAGCTACTTTTATTTGTCTTTACTACTAAAAGGAAAGCTGTGATTCAAGACACACAAATACTTGCAATATTTATTGATAGCTCAATCTAGAGTGATCAATTTGTTAGTAATTATATTCTAGTGAAAGTGACCGATTGGAACAAGTAGGAGTGGCAACTAACATTTATAAGGCGAGTGTGAATACTAGTGATTCCTAAAGGGATGAAATAAATCGTGAAGATCAGGATAATCCACCCCAACCTCTTCATATCTATGCAAAAGTACCAGGTTTGAAGTCCCCTCCCTCTCTCCTTCTGATTCCAAGCCAATTATTTATTTAGACTTTATTTTACTATAACCCTGCTAAACTTGATGGTCCCCGAAACAGCTGATATGCATAACCCAATTTTAGCATAAAATCAAGAGTCAGTTTTTTTTTTTTGTAAATTTTGTTATTTACTCAGTTTTAATGTTTTTTTCGGTGATTTATTCTATTTCAAGCTATTTAAATTTTCAATGCTTAAAAATTAATGTTAGATAAAACAGTAAAAAAATTTTTTTTAAATATCTTGGCTAGTAATTTTTTTACTATACCTAAAAATTAAAAAGTATATGTATACTTATATCATCAGATTGGCAAGCATGTTAGCTAGTTTATGTAAAAATTTGAGTGCAAGAAGTTCAAAGACTAATAAGTTATTAAAATTTAAACAAAATCCTGTATTTTTCAGCAAAATAGCTTGGCACTTTTAGTACATTTTTTTGTCATTTCTCTTGGCACTCAAAGGGTTAATAAAACTAAGAGTTTGTTTGTCTGTCATGAATATTGTGCGATATCTACCACATGCAGGGGGATGCTGAAATTTTAAAATTTTTACTCCCTATGCACAAACATGTGCACCTCCAAGCTAGAATTTTAAATTTTTGATAAATTTTTTTTGTTTGTTTAAAGCAATTAAAGCGTTGACCAGTCTAGCTGTGCAGTGAATTGCAACGCCGGGTACTTCTGATAGTAATACAATAAAATGTTATTATTGTTGACCTCACAAAAATATATTTATATTTTATAAAATGTCCTTTCTACCAGAATCTTACTAAGTGGCCTAAGCTTTATAAAATTAGTTTCATTAAAATAAAATCAACCGTGTGCTACCACATTTCTTTACAAAATAAATTTGATTCACACACTTGATTAGATATTTTCTTTTCTTTTTAATCATCAAGTTATCTAGGTATGAGATTTTGTTTGGTGCCAGATTGAATGTGGAATTCCTTTTGTACAGTTCTGTGTTTAGTGTTACAAGGTGTTGGCATGTTGCCAGCATGGAGTGAGTCACTTTATGCTGGGGTCACAGCTGGTGTAAAACAAACCGTCATCACGTCATTTAAAATATACATGGTAAAAAAAAATTACAAGAAGCATTATCAATGATTGTTTTAGTAATATTAATCAAAACTTTACTTTATTTTTACTTAGTTCTCAATGCCAAATATATCTTAGATGTTTATAAACAAACCATTCAGTAACATTAGCTAACCCGCACAAGGGGGCATACTGACAAAGGCGTCAGACTCTTCTAGCTTGGTTTGTCAGTGACGTCAGGGCTCGAATCTTACTGGGTGTGTTGAATTAGTTTTTCTTAAGGGGGTTTTCCCACCACTTTCAAGCATATGTAGTAACATTTCCTCATTCCTACTGTTTTGGTGTAAATATACGGATAGCCCAGATGGTGCACGGAAAAAAACCCAAGCCGAGTTGTTTCAATTAAGGAAATCATTTTTCAAGGAATCTCCATTCACCTTTCTTTGGTACACTACTATTTTTTTTCCTAGCACTGCATCTTACTACCTGTTCAGATTATGTGCTTATGTTTGTGTGGAGAGAGAGAGGAAAACCATCCTCATTACATGCGACCGAGATTCTAACTTCAATCTCCCTGTCATCTGTGGTATAGTCTACTGTGAGAGTAGCATATTAGACCATGTGGTCACCAAAGTAGGTCACTACTTGTTAAAATAGGTGATGGATCAGGAAGGTCGACTGCAATTCTAAACATCTTCTCGTTTGATCCCTACGGCAAATAAGAATTATGTATTTGCATCTCAATATGTTTAGAAGAAGGTGTATGATCTCCCCTTCATTGACAGTCCAGAATATTATGAGAGTAGCACCCTAGACCAGCGGTTCCTAAACTGTGGTACGCTTACCACCAGTGTACAGTTAATTCTCGGTGTTACGCCGTGAGAAGTCAAAACATAAAAAACAAACAAATTAAAATCGTAAAAAGATAAGGCCACGGCAAATCTAATTAATATATTCAGACCAAGTATAGCCAAAAGTAAAACAGATTTAAACAGTGGTTGGAGAGATGGCAACATTTATTCAAACTCAGAGAGACAGTACAGCCTTGCAGAATGTGTTATTATATTGTTGGGCACCATTAAACATTTACCAAAATAGTAAATATTCTGCATTATCCTGGTGGTACTCCAAATTACAAAAATTGTTGGGGTGGGTACACCATTAAAAAAGTTTGGGAACCGCTGCCTTAGACCATGCGACCACCGAAGTGGGTATTGGAGGTGTTCATTATTTACAAACAGCTGGTAGTTGAGAAGAAGAGTATATCAGAGGTGATGGCTCAGTGGGTAGCATGTATGTCTTCTGAACTAAGGGATCTCAGTTTGATTCCCAGCATGGCCAAACAATTTATTATTGGGGAAATATGGGTTTCCCCCTTTTCACAGTGATGCATTAAATGCTGGGGGCTGGTTGTTGTGTTTTATAAATTAAAGTTAGTTTATAAGTTGTGTGCTAATATAATCAGCCGGTTCAGAAAGTGCACGTTAAATACCTTGAATAAATGAAAATAACTATCCAATTGAATCTTAAAACATTTAAGTGCTCAATAGGATCTAAACATCCTCGACCATCTCTCTCAAATGTTTCAGCTTCAAATGTCATAGCTAATTATCTGTTTTTGTCTGCCAGTGAAGTGTAATGACAGTGGTGACCTGAAGCAGCTGTGTTCCCAGTTGACTTATGCGGCTCCCCTTTGCCTCCCCCCCTCCCCGTTCCCCCATCAGTTTGCCTCCTCATGACTTACCACCAAACTATTTCGAATAAGCTTGTTTGATAGCGCAAGAAGGATCATTGTTGTGTGTGTGACTCACGTCACGAAACAGGCCTGCCAAGGCTTCAGTCACAAGCTGCCAACTTGACGACAATATTTTTAATGTCTGCGTCGCCCTCGAGGAGAGGAAATTTATTGCCTGGCTGTTTGTACAGTGAGTTTTAGTAACAAGTTGATGCTGTGTGTACAATCTGGGTCAAAAATTGGGATAATTTTACTGAACACAAGCCCTAGACATATTAATATGGAATGTATACACATTTGCTATGTAGGCTTACTCGTAATTTTTGTTTATTGTATTGCCCTGGCCAACCCTTTCTATGCTTCCATCAGACGGAAAAAAAATCCAGCTTCAAGATGCGCATGTTTGTGTACAGGGGCTACTGATTATTTTTTATACCTTTACAACCTACCTCAGTGGCCTATTTAGCTAACACGCTAGTTAGACTGCCAAAGACGGGGAGATCGAGGTTCGAATCTTGCTCAGGTGAAGTGGGGTGGTTTTCCTAAATGGTTCTCCACTCTCCCTCCACGCAAATGTGGGTTCACTTCCTCTATATTCAACCTTCTCAATTCCTAACTCATTAGCGTAATTAGTACTTAAGCTTATAACCCGAATGGGTGGTAAGGCGAGGTGCTAAGTATTATTAAGTATTATTATTTATACCGTTGCGTGAGGTGTTATGCTCATGACAGACAGACAAACTCTTCATTTTATTAACATAGAAAACAAAGTGGGGAATTAAATCTTGTTATGACACTTTAACACCACTTTACATGGCCTAAGTACTCAAGCTTGCAGAGGTCTGAATTGTTGGTGATGCGGAGGCCCAGGTTCAAACATGAGGGTGTTTTTCCACGTGTGATTTATCACTGTGGTTGACCCATCTTCTCTCTACACTTTTGTGGGGAAGTTTCCTCTAATCTTCCCTCCTTATACCTACTACCGAGATTAAATAATTATAAATGTTGTTTTGAAAATACTAGTAGCCTTAAAAATAGATTTTAACTATTAACTTTAGGTAAATAGATTTTTTATGATCATTTCTTTGGTTCACTTCTCACTTTTTTATGTTTAAAAATCATATTTATGGTCAAGAGTGTGTGTTTAAAAGAATTCTCATCAGGTGAAACAGATATATAAGTTTTTTTTAAATAGTCATATACTAGCTACTGTTTTTCATTTAGTTGATTAATGTAATAAATAATGATTATATTTTCTATGTCAAGACAGTTGTTTAATTTAATTTAATTCAAGATTTAACTTTGAATTAATCTTTTTAATATCTTTGATAGAAACAATTTATTTTTAATTAATACATTATGAATAAAACTTATAGCTAGCTATCAATTAATACTTTAAAATTAAAATTAAATATTTTACAAGGTAAATTAATCATAATCTATTCTTATATTTAGTTCACTTTATTTACTTTATATGCATGATTATAAGGCTGATTATTGAGTTAAAAATCAATAAAAACCATAATATTTCTTATTAAAATTTTCAAAATTGAGAGACAATAATCATGAGCCTACTTGAAACCTAAGTTTCCTTTTCAATGTTATTATACCGCTGGTCAATATAGCTCACTTTGGAGTTTTTTTTATTACTTTTTGTTCATTTTTATAATGTCCTACCTAAACTTTTAAATATACTTTTATTTACAGTAACACAGTTTTAATACTGTAAAAAAATAAACTAAATCTCGACTAGTAACTTTCTCTAAATACATGGCTTAAGCACTATTTTTCAAGCTCATGCGAGACCTTGTTTGGTTCATCTACATGTTCATACTCCTAGCATTCACGGTAGATATTGGATGAGGGTCGTTAGTCGACTGACACATGTGGTGAGGTGTAAGTAGGGAGCGTGAGACAGCCTGGCTCCTGCCAGGGCGTGGCATGGCGGGGCTATGAGGGCCCTTCACATCTGCTTAGTTTCGTTCATTGCTCAGTTCTCAGAGAGATGAGGCACGCTGCGCACACGTATGAGTGAGTATCAACCTTTCAACTCGTACATAACATGCTCGGGTGCTCTTACACATGGTTCCAAAACAGATTTTTACAGAATTTTAAAACGCTCATATGATTTTTTTATTTTTTTTAGAAACTTGGGTAGTTTTTTTAATTGATTTTACATTTGGGCATTAGTGTTACTTTATAATACTTTAGTATGTATAAACTAAAGTGCATTAAACAAAATATATGATAAAATTATATAGAAAGCACATATATAAGTACAAACACATACTTCAATATTTTGATGCTTTTATATCCATATTGTTTGGATAAAATAATTATTGACAACTTATTGTATTATTTGTTGATAAATGAAAACTTTAGTTCTTAAAATAGCTCTTTACTATTTCAGTTTGACAATGAGGAGGCCTATTTGCTATATGTTTGCACAATAATTTAATTTTAAAAAAATAAGGAAAGATAAACTAAATGATTGAAAACTGAGGGAAGAGAGCCCACCTAGGTAAAAAAGTGGGAAGAATTCAATGCACAAATATGTTATATTCTTCCTTTCTTCCGGCTTCTATACTAGAAGGTTACACACACATTTAAACACAAACATAGCTTCTATATTCTGGCATTATTGCCTATTTATATTTCAGTGTAACTTCTTACACTCTATTTACTTAACCTTAATTAATTCATTAGGCTACCAATTAATGTGTTGATTATATCACAGTGATATAGGGGATCAAAACTATTATGCCTGTCATATTATCAAACATTAAAATATAAAGATGCATCAACTGTTACAGTTTTCATATAATTACATTTTTTACTACCAAATAGCCTTTAAAAAATCCATGGTGAGTAAAAAAAAATGTTAAAATTTTTAATATCATATAAATAATAACCAAAACTAAAGATAACTTATGGGCACATCACTTTTTTTCTTGTTTGTTGATGACAAATCAAACAAAACAGTTAATGCAAAACTTTGAACAACAATTTTTTTATTTTTTGTTTCAAGGCACTTATTTTGTCATAGTTTTATATATTTATTTTACCACATTGATTTTAAATTTACATGTCAATAACTGACATAGCACTAGTGTTCTCAACCGTGATGTTTCTTCTTCTTATTTTTCTTTTTTCCCCCGCTTTACTTTGGAGTGTATTAGTTGAACTTGCATCTTTAGCCGAGTCGTTGCCAACTCATCGGTTTTCCCGTTGCTTCTGGTTATTTTGAGCGCACAGACAGTAGTAAAGTGAAATCTACATTTATTGATTAATGGGGACTTGCGTGATTTGAACATTATAAATCACAATTCCCAATGGCAAAATTGATCAACCACCTCAAAGGGTATCTGGTTCAAATCCCTGTTATTTAATGTATTACATCTTCACATGTACTTTACAAGTGATTTGATGATGTTCATTATGGTCACAATCCTATAAGAAAGTTGATGTGCTAAAAAAAAATAATTAAAATAATCAATTGTCATGTTATATACAATGGCATTCATAAAGCCATTACCTAGGTCAGTCGGCCCTCCTGGAGGAAAATTAAAGGGATCCCCTTTCTTGAGATTTGAAAATTATTCAAATAAAAATATTTATCAAAAAAAAAGTCATGATTACATTTTATTATGCATTTATGTGATTAGTAAAAATATGTATAAATACATATCTATAGTGCTAAGTTGTTTCATGAAAGTGTGTGTGTGTGCATACTTCATAACATATTTTTGGAGGATTAATCCTAAACAATTTTTTTTTAGTAAAATTTGAAAGAGTCTACCAACAAAAAATACAATTTGTATATAGTTAATGAAAGTAATTTGTTATTAAGTTGGTAGACTTCGGTGTGGTATTAGGGTACAGTGCTCACTGCAGAAGCTGATGTTCGTGTGTTCAAACCCAGCCGGGGTTGAGGGATTTTTCTTGAGCGATAAAAATCATAGCCCAACTTTCTTCAGAAGAGAAGTAAAGCCATCAGTCCCATGTCGATTGTGGCATATAAAATAACCCTCGAAGGTATGTGAAAATACCTTTTCCGGCTGAATTGGTATAGGCCCTTTTATTATCACTCATAGAAAATTCTCGCTTGGTAATATAATCAATCGGTTCCTAAAGTGTGTGTTTAATACCTCAAATAAATGTATTAAGGGTTGATTTTAGACATTTATTACGTTGATGAGATTACTAAATATATATTTGGCTCGCAGTGCAAACTATACTCTGATTTGGCCCTTAGGATGAAAAAGGTTGGATCACCTTGACTTAGTCACTAAGAATACCAAATTAAAATTATTTTTTTTAATTTTATGAAGCTAATGTAAGAAACTTCACACCCTCATTATTCTGGAAGCAAACCATATGTATTAACCTGCATTGGTGGTTTTGTGGTCTTAAGCGTAACTCTCTTAATGGGCTGGATTTCTGGTGATAAGTAGGTCAAGGTTTGAATCATTGCCGAGTATATTGTTGGTAGTTTTTCTTAAATTATCTCTCTCTTTCTCTACAAAAATGTGAGTACATGTCTTCTAAGTTCTACATTACTCATCCTTATCCGATAAGTGTAATTAAATGTCGATGGATTAAACAGGTAGTAAGACTTGAAAAAAAACCCACCTGTGCTAGCAGTATAGTACAATCCTGAATCTTATCTGTAATTACAAGGTATAATCCTAATTGAGTGCATATGGGGTGGTTTTCCAGTTTGATTGCAGTTGTCTTTAGCCATTACATTGATACAAGAGCAACAGCAAAGTTCTTACTTTTAGCACCTAGAACTGGATTTCAAACACTATTTTTCACACCCCTAAAAATATATTTTGACTCAACTAGGATGTTGATTAAACTCACTATTTTATTTTATTTGTTTTTCAATGGCTAAATTTGATTGAACCAACTACATTTCTTACTAACCACTTAAAGGTAATTTCTCCTTCTTATAGAGCTAAAAAAGATATATCAGAAACAGTTGAAAACTGTTTAAACTTTGCTGAAGATGTAAGTCCGATAAACATGGTTTCAAGTGGAAAATAAAAGACCTATTGTTTCACAATTTTTAACAAAGGAGTTTTAAAAATTAATCAAAAATTGCTAAAAATGTGCGAAAAAGAGAAATATTAAGAGTTTTAAGAATATAAGAGCATGTATGACTCGGTGTATGGATGTTGTTGAAACAAAGGGAGTATGCAAGAATAGGGAAGTGTGGAGAAATTTAGTGAGGATGGATTAAATACAGAGTTGTTTTTTGAGCTATATGCACAGTTTCTTGCCTACCTTGTAAGGGAACCACGTGATTAGAAATGTATGTGTGTATGTGCATACTTAGAGCCAAGAAACCATTTTTTTTTAAATCATCAACAGCTACAGGGAGATCTGCTTCTCTGCTTGAATAATCGTCACACTTGTTTTAGACAGAACTGCTGATGATGATATGGAGTTGGGGTTCGAATCTCGTTATGTTGTTTTGAGGGTGGTTTTCCACTCTCCCTCCATGCAAATGTGGATACACTTCTAAATTCAACTCTCCTTATCCCTGAATATAAAACAGGGATGCAGTGGGAAAAAAAATACTTCAGGTGGTTATGTTAGTTCTGAAACTAGGATATAAGTAAAATCTTAGAAGTATAAGTTATACATAACTGAATCACAAACAATTGACTAAAGAGCCGAGAACAATTTAAAGGGATCCCTGAATATAAGATATCAAATAAAGTTTTTTTATTACAAATCAAAATGTCATTGAAATATATTAGGATACCTATCTATCTTACTTCCTAGACTACATCATTAACAACCTTTGTGTCTAGTATACCAATAAATAAACAGCATTATTAATAAGTGTAAAATTAAATTAGTTCAAAATTCAATCAATGAAAACTTAAGGGAACATATGAATAATCCTATTTTGCTAAGAGAATCATATTTTAGAAACATAAATATTTGATGCCAAAATTTTACTCGTACTTTTCCAGGGTGTATACTGGGTCACAAAAGTCACTAAAGTCATGGAAAAGTTACTAATTGCAAAAAAAGGTCATGAAAGTCCCTGAAAAGTCACACATTTTCTGTATTTTGGACAATAAAGTCACGAAAATTATTTTGTTTGAATTTCCTCCGCATCGTAACAACGTGAACGTGTCGAATGTCGAGCCACCCACTATCCATGATGCCATGCACTATCTGCTAGTTGCCTGATTGTTTTTACCATGATAACAAGTACAAGGTTAACGGTCGCCATCTAATTAAAAGTTTAATGTTGCGTGTGAGTGCATTATGCCTATATATGCATTATATAATGTTCAACTGTTTTCTGAAGGAGTTTTTTGGTCAATAAAGGTCACCAAAAAGTCACTAATTTTTGTTTCTACAATTCAGTAGACACCCTGCTTTCAACTCATTGCTTCAAAACTATTACATTTAATGATATTATAACATTGTTTATATTTATAAACATGACAAATAATAAATGTAACAATGTAATCTTTTTGAAGTTAATTGTCTAGATCTTTTTTTCCCCTGCTGCCGTTGGCCCGGGCCATATTGCATGTGTGTGGCATATGGTGCACAGCTTGTAAAGTGGGAACTATCTAGCTTTCAACACAAGGCGGCGGTGATTGACTTCAACTACAGTTCATTGAGCTTGCCAAAACACAGCATTCTTCTTGCGTGGCTTTAAATGTAAGCACTCATTAAGAGGAAGTTTTTTGATTGTAGACATTTGAAAACTTTGAATAAAAAAATTATTGTTTACAGACCGTAAAGTTAAACTTGAAATAAATTAGAGAATTTATTACTCATTCATATTTTATTTTATGATCCCGGATAATACAGTATATCATCGTTGAAACTAAAAATGTAAAATGTATGCTTGTTTTTTAATGAATAGCAATTTTTAGTTAGATAATTGTTTTTATGTTTATGTTGAAAACTGTAAATTCACGCACACTCCAAAAAATGACAGTTAGAAGATACTTTATTTTAACAATTTTAAGGTTTTATTTATAAAAGCTAGAAAATTATTTCATGCCCTAGGTATGGAAGAGTAAATAAAATGTGCTTTTTTATAATTATATTGCCAGGTGTCTGACAATTACAAAAGCTACTAGAGCTATTGTATACAGCTGTCACTTTTGATACATAACCTATTTACATTCTGTCAATGTCAATTTATTTACTATCGGTAGCTTTCAAATTACCCACATCTGTGGACACACGAAGAGAGGCATCAGTTTTGTCGTGTCTGGTCCACTAGTAATGGGAAAGTCTGGGTTTGAATTTTGTATGAGTCAGTGGCGAATCCAGGGGGCGATCAGCATCCTCCACATAGAAAATAATAAAAAATATCGGAACCAATGCCTTAAAGTTTTAAAGAATGACTGGCTTTAACACCAGCCTCTTCCTATATCCTACATGACCAAACCAACAGCTCTTCCAACTTATTTCTAATGTGCAAAAAAGCGAGTGGCTTAAAACTATATTTTTTTCTATTAATACTAAAACATTTTAGGCCTATGTACCTTTGGCTTTCCCCTATGAACACCTACACAGGAAAAGCTACAGCCAACCATTTACCTCGACATAAAAGTATTTTATTGAGAATGTTTGATCCATGAAGTGAAACCCTGGAGGTACACTTTAATTGATTCGATGAATTGATATATGAATACCTTTTCTTGTTTCTTTATAATTTATCTCTTTCAATATCTCTCTTCTATGAAACGCCATCAAGCATTTTATTTTTTTATTTTTTTGCAAAAATCTTATGTTTTCCCTGCTAAATTGGTAATTTCCTTCCATGCATTTTCCTTCATGTACTTTTTAAAATAATTTATATCCTAAGGATCCCATAAAATACTAAATACTATTTTCTCTATAATAACTGTAGAACAGATTCCTCTGATCAGTTTCCCATGCTCTTGAGTGCGCGTACTAATTAATAAATTATTCTAGACGATGGCCAAACTTAAATGAAGAATCTCTCTCTGTTCGTTGCAAAAACTGACAGCCAGCAGATCGGCACGAACCGCTCTTAAGCCAATCATAGCTCTCTCGCAAGACCGTCCTTATCACATGAATAGGTTATGTTACAGGATCTTAATGTATACACAACTTTATAATTGAGTTTGATGATATTGGGAGAAAATGGAAACACATTTTATTTCTTAAAACAACCATTTCACTACAATCCCATTGTACATATGCTTACAAAACACTGAAATAGCCTTTTCATCTCTTATACTCTCAAAAAGAACTAACAAAATATCATATAAAAATATCAACATCGTTACCACCCTGCTAATATTATAAACAAAAATATGAATTTACAAATCAAATTTACTACACAACCACGAGGTTAATAAAGCTATGTCCTGCCATCCCTTACCTGCATCAGTGGTCAAATGATCTAAGTCGTCACTCTTGCAATGAACTGGACTGCCAGCAATGTGGCTATCAGGGTTTGAATCTTGACTGGGTGTACTAATGATGCTTTTTGTTGTTTCTTTCAATACGGTTTCCTACTCTCCCCTCACAAATTTGGGTAAATTCCCTCTGAATTCTATTTTCCTCACTCCCATCCCATAAAAGCAATTATTATGTAGATAACCTGAATGGGTAGCTAGATGTGGCACTAAATCAAGTTGGGCTTTATATTTTTATATCAGAACATTTCAAAAGGGTGAATACCAAATATAAATTTTGGCACACCTTTCAAACTAAAAAATGTCATCAAAAGCATTCTAAGACAAAAACTATGCCCTAAAATGTATCACAGAACACAGAGGAAGTAATTTACATAATATCATCATGAGAGTGGAAATTTTTATATATTTTAAAGTCAAAATCAAATAACTCTATGCTAACACTAAACGAGTAGGATTAATTTTTATATATTTTAAAGTCAAAATCAAATAACCCTCTGCTAACACTAAATGAATAGGATTAATAAACCCAAATTTATGGAACACCATTGGGCTAACAACTTTAGGGTATAATGGTTTGTGTGTTCACTATTTTAGACAGATAATTTAAAATGGCAAAACTATCACAATTAAAAGTGGAGTGGTATGACTTGTGTTTTATAACTCGAACAATTCACACCACTCCACTTTTCAAGGCTGATGATTATGACATAAATGTGTCGAAAGATCTCCTTCAATAAAATGTATACAAAGGCATGATTGATAAAATAATTGACAATAATATTTAAACTTTATAAACATTTTAATCATGTTTTGACTATTTACTCTTTTTACTATTGACAACAACTTGTGCGGTCTAGGGGTAAGGTGTCGGACTTCTGTGCTGGGGGTCCAAGGTTTAAGACCTCACTTTCTTTTCTTGGGAGTGATTAAAATATATCCCAGCCAAATTAGGTTTGTTCCATTTACTATTTTATAAGCAATCTGGTTGCTGTGTTTGTAAAAAAAAATCTTTAGTAAGTCATTGCTGATTATGAGATGATGTTGATAATAAATTGATATTGTATGTGGACTATATTAGCTTATGCTTTTCTTAGTTTTATATGAACTTTCTAAGATCATACATTTGGTATAGCAGAAAACTGTTTAAGAATGTATGTATCAGTGTGAGTTGTTCAGTTTTATATCATCGGTTCATGGCTCACATGTAAGTTGGTCTGCTCTATTTGATCTATATGACAGTGTTGCGCCTGTGTAAGTCTCGCAACTGTGTGTGTGTGTGAAACACGTGCTGTGACCCTCCCATGAGTCAGCCTTGTATTTTTGTCACTAACATGAAGACTCCTGTGCCCTCCTGCATCTAGACTAGAGCCCTTCACTTTCCTTCATAGCTTACAGCTGACTCGACTACAAAATATTGCCATGGATCTTTATAGAACATAATGTTTCAGACAGGTCAACAAATAATGTAACTAGAAACATAAAAAGAAACCCAACAAAGCGTACATATAGTTTTACAAATTATAAACTATATACATAAATAACTTGGCTTGTTTAAAATTTTAAACAAGCCAAGTTATTGTAAAAATACAATATAATACAATTGTAAAAATACAGTAAGAAAAACTGTGAAATCTAAAGTCTCTTTTCACCTCAATATGTCTATACTTTTTGATTCAATTTGTTCTGATCTGATTTTTTTATTTCTTATCTATCAAAGTTTTTATCTATCAAAGAATAATTCTCTAAATTTTTAAATAAGAAATAAATGTATAAGTTTTAAAACTTATTTAATAAAATAACATGTTTGTAGTTTTAAAAATATCATAGTAGAAAAAAGTATTTTAATAGTTTAAAATAGGGGATATTAAATAGTAAACTTTCTTAAACCTACCAACAGGCCACAAAAATTTGCCTACGGAGCAAAGACTCCCCATCCATGTTCCAAGAGAGGGCTAGCAAAACTTTGACACACATGTCCAAAGTGACACATGTCATTCACTGCTGTCAAACATATTTAGCTCAACTAACTATAAAATATTATGATAAATATGTGTATCTGAAGGAGCATAGGTAGCATATGATTATTTTTACTTCCAAATATCAATGCAAGTTAATATTTTAGGCAAACAGTAGTGGTATGATTTATTTTCAAGAGGCTATTGACTTTGGACAAAAGTTTCACAATCTATGCAATAGAATGCTGGCCTATGCGCTCAAATGATGAATCGTCATCAACTGAGTACTAGTTGAGAATAATTTTATTGATTTGTCTCCTCTTCTCAGTACAATGGAAGCTATGAAAATATGTTAGTAAATAAAAATCAGTATGGTAGAATCTCGTTAATCTGAACTAATTGGGACCGAAGCTTGCCTGGATTAGCGAAAATTCAGATTAGGCCAAAAAATACGGAAGAGCCTGCAGGATGACATAGTATTTTCACAAATTTAAAATTACAGTTGAATTAGTTTTATAAAATTTACATTCATTTAAATGATAATGAACAGGTAATATGTACTATAGTTCCACATTTAAAGTACAGTGTATCGTTTTTACAGTTCTCTAATTAATTTTAACTCCAGTAAAACACATTTTGCTAACCACAACATGTGAATATTGGGCATTTATTATCACCATTTC
Source organism: Timema bartmani (assembly GCA_902151455.1). Taxonomy (NCBI): domain Eukaryota; kingdom Metazoa; phylum Arthropoda; class Insecta; order Phasmatodea; family Timematidae; genus Timema; species Timema bartmani. The sequence continues at coordinate 150,560 of CABFWB010000782.1, forward strand.
TTACCATTCTATTTTTACTTTGAGTCTGCTTTCAATAAAATATGTTTTATTTAACTTCGTTTTTCCCTCCCGTTTTACTAAACTTATGTTCGGATTATCCAGAATTTTGGACTACCAGGGTTCAGTATACATGGGATTTTACTGGTTATCAGTAATTATAAAACTTAACATAAATCATTTGATTATTCGGTTCATATTTTATTCTTTTGTTTGTGAGTGGACATTTTATACATTTTTTTTGTATTAAGATAAAATAATCTATGGCAATATTAGAAAGTGAATTTTAAGGCAAGGTAAATGTATTTTCATTATTTATTATTTGGACTATTTTAAGAAATGTTTTCTGCATATTTGTAATTTTAAGTTCAACATACTTTTCTTGAACATGTCCTTGGATCAAGCAGAATATTTCTCTTCTAATTAATTTATTAAAATAGCATTTACTATAAGGACAGCTGTAAATTAAATTTTATGATACCTACATGCCCAACCAGTAACCTAAAATATTTACGAAGCAAGTGTTAACAATCACACAAAATTCATCAAATAATTACTCTCGTTTGGCAGTTTAAAGAAAGTTAGCTAAATTTTAGTTTCTATTCCTTTACAAACTTATTCCCATTTTAATCTTGAAAGTTGTTGTTTTAAGACCGCATCTTACTACCCATTTGGGCCACACACATATGTACTAATATAATTACACTAATGAGAGAGGGACGAGGAAGGTTGAATTTATAGGAAGTGTATCCATATTTGTATGGAGGGAAAGTGGGAAATAATTTTGGAAAATCACCCTTAGTACACCTGACTGGAATTTGAACCCTAATCTACTCGTCATTGGCACTCAGTTGATATGAAAGTGTATATTTATATTAGGCCCGCAATATACCTATTTTATGGGTCTAAATTGATAAATGAGGACTTTAAAAGAAATTCGTTGACTCTGAAGGTGTGTAACCGTTATTACGATTACTTCAATTCTCCAGAATTTAAAAATATCATTTCCCCCTTCCCCCTTCCACCGGCGCCTCATCAGAACTACCGGGGCTATGGACCCTATCTTCAAGTGGGGAGTACCTCTTGAGACCCTACCTGAAACCCCCACCCCTCCCCATCCTACCTACCTAAGTATGTACAATTTACGCACAGGTTTGTGAGTATATTATGATTATAAAATTTAACATAAACTCGAAACTTTTCAATTTTGAAGCTCAAACATGATTTTTTTTAAAGAGGGTAGATGCTTTAAAAAAAAGTGCACCAACCCCGATCTAAGGTATTGCACTTTTTCATTGCTGATGATAGATTTAAATCCTAGCCAGACGCACTCTGGATATCGTTTTTCGTGTGATTATTCCCAATCTCTTCTTACCAATGCAGGTGCATTTCCTCTAGGTTAGTCTTCTTATCACCAGCCTGTAGACTAAGTTGTTAGTTACTCATGTTTTAAATACATATAAATGGAAAAACATTGTTTTGTTTCTTTAATTTCATTGTTTATAAAACTGACTTTTAGGCACACATGCACATTTTAATATAGTAGATGTTGAGCCATCAGGTCGGGAATCAAACATGTGACCTTGAGAAATTTTACATCTCTGCTATAAGCAAATACAAGGTCAACATCCTTTGAAACTGCAATCCGCCATATATCTAGTCCTTTGATCATTATCACTTTGTTGTCTGCACGGCATCTAGATTAGATTTAGTAAGCATCAATAAAAATATTGTAATTTATTAGAAGTTTTATTATCTAGATGGTTGCTCTAAAGAGTGACTAGTTAGTGTGTCGGTTTTACTACTGTTATAAATATAGAGGGAGCTGTAGAGTGGTGACTAACGCAGCTGGTGGAAATAACCACAGCTGGGCTCGGAGAAAAAATCTTTTTCGTGCAAGACAGACAAAAAAAAAAGAGAGACCGATAGCTCGCAAACAAATGTGTCATCTGCAGCAGCACCATTAGAGGAAGAGGGGAGGGGGGAACGGCTGCTCTAGAAAGACTCGCGCCAATATCCGGGTTTATCGAAGGCTAACAGATTTGTTGGGCTTGAAATATTGTTTGGTTGTAGATTGTGGTCAATTTTCTAACCTTGGTTTAGTATTTGTAAAAAAATAATTATCAAGGACATAATAATAATTGTTGCTATTCGAATAATAAAATAGTAAGTAAGGGTCACACAAAAGTTGTATACATTTTTATTTTGGTCCTTTCTATTTATGTAAACGTTGATAAATAAAATTACCACCTTTCTGGTCTAGTAATTAGAGTTCCTGTCTACAGACTCAGAGGTCCCGGGTTCGATTCCCGGCGCTTAAAAAATTTATCTGTGTAGTAGTGTGTTTGGAACTGGGTCAAAATCAGCTTATAAAACTGAGATTAACGACCGGAGGACTTATTGTACTGACCACATGACACCCTCTATCTGTAAATGTTGGCACTATCATCGCTAATGGTGGCAGCCACTCGGTTGGTATAGCTTGCTTACAGGCTCACACCATGGAGTTTCTTAAAATTCTACTTGCATTTAATTAGTATGTCTGACACATGAGCTATTAACAGCTTAAGTTAGGGGATTAGAATGAAGAAGTTAGCATAAAGGAAGTGTGGAAAGGGGTAGGGGAAACTAGAGTGATAAACCACACAGAAATGAAGTCATTGTACTGTAATTGTCTGTATTAAATCTAGTTTTGGTCACCACCGCTACGGTAGACTATAATCAAGTAAGAACACTTAAAGACCAATAGAATATTGTCAGGGAAACATGTAAACAAAACTTTGTTATCTCGTCAAATTCAAAAAGTGTTTGATAAACATTGTATTTTTAACTATGGATCAACCATCCAAGATATTATATTTGTTATTTATGGTTATTTCCGCATCTAAATAACATATTTTTTAAATTGAAAAATGACACCTAGACACAAGAATCAAACCCAGAACCTTTGGCTTAGTATGCCGATGCTCTAACCACTGAGCTATCCAGAGGTCGCTCCTCAGTGATTAGAGCATTGGAGTACTAAGTCAAAGTCCTGGGTTCGATACCTATATCCAGGTGTAATTTTGCAATTTAAAGAATATTGTATTTTTAATTTAGAAAAAATTAGTAGTGTTTCTCTAAGCAGGCGCTAAAAACATTGTTTTGATATGATTATAAAGCAATGAGGTTATATAACACTGAGTTACATATCCTGTACTCATCACAAGACGTTATTAGGATAATCAAATCTCACAAATTATGATGGGCAGGACATGCAGTGTGAATGAAAGACACTAGAACTGTGTTCAGGGTATTGACTGGCAAACCCAAATGGAAAGAGACCATTGAGAATACCAATATGCAGATGGTAGGATAACACTAGAATATACTCAAAATAGATAGGATGTAATGAGGTTGACTGGATAGAACCAACTCAAGATAGGGGTAGGGTGTAATGAGGTGGACTGGATAGAACTATCTCAAGATAAGAATAGGCTGTAATGAGGTGGACTCGATAGAACTAGCTCAAGATAGGGGTAGGGTGTAATGAGGTGGACTCGATAGAACTAGCTCAAGATAGGGGTAGGGTGTAATGAGGTAGACTGGATAGAACTAGCTCAAGATAGGGGTAGGGTGTAATGAGGTGGACTCGATAGAACTAGCTCAAGATAGGGGTAGGGTGTAATCAGGTGGACTGGATAGAACTAGCTCAAGATAAGAATAGGGTGTAATCAGGTGGACTGGATAGAACTAGCTCAAGATAGCGGTAGGGTGTATTGAGATGGACTGGATAGAACTAGCTCAAGATAGGAATATAATGTAATGAGGTGGATTGGATAGAACTATTTCAAGATAGGGATAGGGGGCGTATTTTTGAGTTCCTAATGCCATAGAGTAAGTAGGTAATAATAATAATAATATATCCTACAGTCCTCTCCTCCTTATCCTCTATAAACAAAAATATTTTGTCAATACACTTTAAGTGCTGATTGTAACAATAAACAAGTTGGAAACACAAAACACATACACATTCAAAAGTTGCTTTTAGCAAGAAACATGTACATGGCAACACAAAACACACACACTTACAACATTATAGAGCTCCTTTCTGAAAAATACACAGTATATACATTAGGGCCTCCATATCCTCGGGTAATACGTTCCTAGATTTACCACGGTTACTTGAAAGCGTGGATAGTTCCAAACTATTAAATAACGTGATATTCATGTAACATACATAAATACAGTACAATTTAATTGATAAATTAGGGCTATTCACATTAAGACATTACCAACATTAAATAAAGTAATAATAACGTGTACTGTACACTAGAGTGTACTTACTATTCTCCATTTTCTTGTTGTGTGACGATCACTAATGATATTGATGATGATGATGATGATGATGACGACGACGACGACGACGACGACGACAACAGTGATATGGTAGCACAATGCCCATAGTAAATGCATTTGTGGTGCTGATAGTACGGCCGGTTCTCGTTTGACACTTGGTTTGAAACGTAAACTTTTTTTTCTTAAAATTGTACACCGGTAAACCGCAGATAACTGAAACTGTGGATACTGAATCAGCAGATACAAGGGCCCTACTGTACATTTAAATATAAATGATTTTTAATGCTGTGAAAGATTAACATTCAGGCACCCAAAAATATGATCGTCATACTGCAAATGATGACAGTAAATTTATACCTGTCAAGTTACTTTGTAGCTATTTATCTTATATCGATTACTTTTGAAGTGTACCACTAATAGACATTTTATTTTCATACACACAATATTGTTTTTGCATTTTCTTGAATAAGAAATTAGTTTTACTTACTAAAGCTTTTTATAATTGAGTCATATTTGAAGATAATTGAAGTTAATTGAAGTAAATATGTAATTTCATATGAAAGCCTCATTTTACTTTATAATTATTTGTAATGTAATAAACATTTTCCATTTAACTCTATTTTACTTGGTTACCAGATAAACTTACTTGGCTACAAAATTTTGACAAATTTTAGAATCTCATTTACATTAAAATTAAATTTCACTTTTGTTTAGTAATCTAGGTATTGGTTTTATTATGTAAGCTACATTTTAAACTCTAATGGCAAAAATATAAGTATGGGCGAAATGGTGATTTTTCGATATCGGTGATTGCTGTGACTGGGATATTAAATATCAGTGATTTATACCAGTGAACATTCACAGTGACTGGCATTCACTGTGTCTTGATGAATAGATTTTTTTTGTGGTTGCAGTTTGTTACAGTATCCGATATTTTATCCCACTCGCTGCTCTAGTTTTTACTATACTTGTAAACCTGATATTTTTTAAACTGGAATATTAGTTCATTCATCTTAACAGCCATTGCATGTGTGACGCTGTAGTCAGAAAGGCTTGCACACTTGACAGCTTAACTAAACATACTAAGTTTAAATTACTAAAAAATAAGTCATTTATTTGGGTTATGCATATATTTTTTGTTTAGTAAATTAAATTAGCGATAAAAATCCTTGGTGATGTTATTTTAATTAAATTCTGTTTAGGCAGATAAGGCTGCTGCCATTCAAAGTGATCAAGCTGTGGCTCTTTATCAATTAATGTTTATTGAAACATGAGAGCAAAGAACATAGGCTACTGGTTGCACCTTTGAGTCACCATATCGCCAACTGATATATTGTCAGTCACGATCACCGCTTTCACAATCCAATACTAGTTAATAATAGTTATTAAATTGGTTTTAGAATTTTCTTTGCCTTTGGTGGAGGTCGAAGTGCTTTACTCAGACCCAGCAGGCTGGGGTTCAATCTGACTGAAATGCACACAATGTGGCTAACTCATCCCAAACAATTGTTGGCTTAGTTACTCAAAATTAACCCATATCATATTGTTCCCATAATTTAGATACAGGGGATCTACCATCCAGGAAAATCCAAGAAAACGGGAACTAGCTGGGAATTTGAAGTGGTCGGGGAAAAAACTGGAATAAGTCGAGAATTTGGTTGATTAAAAAATCTTGGAAATTTTTTTTTGCTTAAAATATTAATATAATAATCTTTAAATTAGTAAATTATAATTTGATCCAAACTTTTTTTTTGTAGCTGATATGTTATAATTTTCTAATTCCTAATAGACCACGTTAATACAAATTTAAAAAAACTTGTTTGTTTAAATTTGAAAACTTATTATTATTCATAAAAAAATAATAAAAAATGTTGGGGTTGTGAATTACTTTTGAGGCGTGAAATTTAGGAAATGATCAGGGGAAATCAGGGAAAAAGTCGGGAATTTCATTGTTCAAGTTTAGTAGACACTATGAGATATTATAAATTTAACCCTCTTCACAATAAATTAAACCACTAATGACGAGGAGATTGGTGTGTAAATCTTAGTCGGATGTACTAAGGGTAGTTTTTTTCAATTTTTTTTAGCATTTTCCCTCCATACAAATGTGGGCACACTTCCTCTAAATTCAACCTTCCTCATACCTAGCACATTAGCATAATTATTACATATGTGTATAACCCAAACAGGTAGTAAGATGAGGTGTTAAAAAAAGTTTAAGTTTAAAATAGTGTTTCCTGGTGTGACATTCTACTAACTAAAATAATAACTGCTTTTAGTCATAATTTTATAGAAAACACTCCATTTAATTAAGGTTCCAAAATAAATTTAGAAATTATTATAGTAATTAAGTTAGTTTATTTCCTCAGTACACCCAGCCGGGATTTGAACCTTGACTTCCTTGTTAAGCGTAAAGCGGACAAATTTAAATTAGTTTAAAAATAAATTAGGAAAGAATGACCCTGAACACGAGACAAATCCTGGTAGAACATTGGTGCACTAAGCCAAAGGTCCCAGGTTCAATTCCCATGTACAGGTGTCATTTTTCAACTAATATAAATTAATTTAATGGTGTTCTCCTCCATACATAATTAAAATGATTCGCTCGCTACCTGTGTATTGAATCGGACTAAGTTTGCGTACTCCCAGATGAGGTTGAATAAATATCAATATTAAACTATACATTCCACATACTTTCAACATTTACTATGCTTGTGTGTGAAATTTGCTGGTGGAACATTTAGTTGGCAACAATAAGACTTGTTTCTTAGTTACTTCTCTGAAGTTGGAATATCCTGAGAAGATAAATAAAACATTTTTGTCAATTTTCTTAGTAGAAGTCACAGACCAGATAATGAACATGTCTTGGAGCAGACTCTTTTCCTTGAATTGGTATGGTTATGTCTAGAGCACAATATGAGCAATAGATTTATTCTCATTGACCTGCTTTGGTGGCCTCATGGTCTTAGGTGTCACTCTCGTGTTAGACTCAACTGCCAATGACAGGGAGATCGAGGCTCAAATCCTGATTGGGTGTACTGAGAATGGCTTTTCCAACTTTTTCCACACTCTCTTCACACAAATGCGGGTACACTTCCTTTGAACATATTCTTCCTCATGCCTAACTCACTAACATAATTAGTACATATGTGTAAAACCTAAACTGGTAATAAGGCGTGGCGATAAAATAATAAATATTTGCATCCGTGTTAACCTTAAACACATCAACACCTACACCCACATTCACACATGTGATGAAATTTTCTAGGTTTTTATATATACTTGAATACTAAACACCAATACTGCCTACTTACTAGTCATGTTCAATATAAAATAGATCCAAAAGTATTATTCAACTAGTAGGATGCAACCAACAAAATGTGAGATGAATAAAAGGAATTATTACATCAACATTTTCCTCAAGGAATATGTTAAAACAGTGTCAAAAAAATCCTCATCAAAGCTTGTTGAAACAAAGTTTAGGTTTGCCCTCAAATATAAGGTGCTAAATTAATACATCTAAGAGAATTAATTATACATTCAGAGGTTTATATACAACTCATGTAATAAAGAATGTATAGAAACAGCTCTCTCTTTACGTACCTACCTTTGTGCCTGCCTACTTGGTGATTTCAAGGCAATTTCGCAATGTGGGTCGCATCTTGACTTGATGCACTTAAGTTCTCTAAACACTATCACACTTAGACACCATTGTACAAAAAAGAAAGAACGTGAAGAAAATGACTAGTTCTTCCTGCAAGGCATCTTTTCTATGTGTTTACAATATTTCCCCTCTTCCTCTGATGAGTATACACACTCACTCTACTATTTGATCTTTGGCAGCATTGGCTTAGATTTCAAAACTACCTTTTTTTTGTTTCCTATTTTATATAAACATTTGCTTCCACATATTTTGAGTTTTAGATTGTTTTTAAAAAAGTTAACAAAAATCCGCCTCTAGATAAAAATAATTTTGTTTCAATGTCAATTTATTTAGCCTGCTGAATAAAATTTAGGAAACATCCTTAAAATGTTTTGGGACTAAAATTATCACTCGCAAACTTAAATTTTATTATTTAACACCATGATCAAAATTAAATTAAACTTAATTTATCTCAATGCAAGGATTACATAACATAAAGGTTCTCCTTGTGTTTTAAATGGAACCCATCATGTCTCACCTCACCTAACTTAACGTCTACGTGATGTTAACCTAATGTAAGATTTGTCAAGGGGAGAACTTTCACATCACCATACAATAAGAGAAGTAGACATTTTGTTCCTTCCAACCAATCATGTTGTTAGTAATGCATATTTTATCTTATTTTAGCACAGTGTCTCAATACCCATTCCAACTATACACAATGCACAATGTCAAGATGGCTATTTAGAAGCACACTTGTTTGATTATGGTGTCATGGCCTCTTATTACACTTTATTTTGTAGCTCTTGTTAGTTTTGATTGCAAGACGTACTTGAGCCTATTCAGCCTTAACTGATTTCCTTACATTTTTGGGGACAGTTTGTTTTCAAACAATCTAAATTCATTAGCTTTATTTTGCTCAAATTTCACTCTTTGTTGCCTTTAGATTAAGTGAATATTTATAACACATTATGTTTCTTTACGTTATGTAAATGTTAACTGTTTGATCGTCCTTTCTTGTTATATTTCTTTTTCCTTCCCCCTTTCTCCTTCAATCCCATGAAATGTCTTGTATATAGTAACTATAGCTTTTGAACATTATAATATTTCTTTATGCACTTGCATTCATAATCTGGTGGCGCTCACAGCTCTTTTGTTATTGAGTAGTGCACTGGGTTATAGACTTGCACATGTTTTGTGTTATTAATGTGAGAGCCTTAACGCGAGCATTTGTGTTCAGTGCGGGGAATGGCACAGGCCTTGTTCCAAGTGTTACTGCTTCCGTTAATTAGCGTATGACTCGGAACTGCTAAACTGTGCTCGGTGGTTGACTTCATGCAATTAAGGGCTGCTGGCTCAGATGACGAATTACAGCGGTCATTTGAAAAGTTCCCTCTCTCTCTCTTTATATGTAAATCATTCAATGTATAATTAAAGGTTATTAAAAATTATAAAGAGTTGTATTATACATTAGACAAGTTTGAAATATGATGGTCATGTAAAATTTCAAACTTGTCTAGTGTATAATTAGTACAACTCTTTGTATAATTTTTAATTTTTAACAATATTTCATTATTCACTGATTGATTTACAAATAAAATATTCTTTCCTTACTGAAATTTAAAATGTGCTTCACAAAACTCCCTCTTTTTGTTAGCTCTTACGGTCTACTCTAAATCTGAGGAGGATGTGGTTAACAATCACTAGACTATAGTCAATCGGTGTGCTATTGGCACATATTACCACTATCCCGGCATAACTTAAAAGCTCACATACACATAGAAGATTTTTTTTTACATCCAAGTGATAAAAAAAATAATTCTATACTTGAATTCAAAACACATTTTTTCACAATCAATTTGATAAAAAATACTGGCTGAGTTTGTTCACAAGTTGCATGTTATCTAAAATATGTTATTCTAATTAATTAATTATTTGAATTGCAAATTACAATAAATGACTGGTTATTGAATTAATTCACGTGTAAAATAATAATTTCATACTATTGTGGAGGTTTCAAATTGGTGGGCTCAACCCATATGAGTTCCACTTGATGGATTTTTGGATCATTTTCTATTTTATTTGTAAAATGTTGGTATTTGTTAGTAGTATCTTTTGTGTTTCAAAGACCCTTGTAAAACACCAACAGATCTGCTCGGCCATATAGCTTACTTAGCATCTTATGACTCTAAAGTTTGGGAGTTTGATTTAACCCCCTTTCCTCTTATTAGGTGAATGTTAATGCATGTCTTTAAAATTCATTCACCTAATCCTATTGATGGTGTGTTGCAGATAGAAAGTAGTGATAAAAATAATATAAAATTGTACATTATGGTGGAACAGCTTTAAAAACACACATTTCATACTTTATCAGGGTGTTTTAACAGTCATGAAATGAATTATGGTCATGAAATTAACTTTCAAATCATGAATTTTTGTATGGGTAAGAAAAGTAATTTGAATACATTGCTCAAAATTATCTTAAATTTACAAAATAAAAAATAATGCAAGAGGGGACAACTATGATAATGTCAAGGGTGTATGTGGACATCCTTTTTTCTTTTTTCGATCATAACTATTTTTGTATAAATCATGAAAAAGTAATGAAATATATTTTATATAATTTGGTTTATCAAATTGGTTGAAAGTATGTTTTTACCCAATATTGCTAAGAACCAGCCCACTGTTAACGTGTGGCCGATAATATAAGCAATAAAAATTGATATCTTATTCTGAAAATTGACACCTGGACGGCACGAAAATCGAACCCGGGACCTTTGGCTTAGTACGCCAATGCTCTAATCACTGAGCTATCCAGGAATTGTCCCGTGCCCAGGGTCATTCTTTACTCATATTTTAAGGCAGTCTTTATGATGGATGTGAGAAAATTGTCGGCTACAAATGTGTGATTTATTAAGATCATGAGCTGTCAGATAACACTGTCACCTTCGACTTGGTAGTTGGCTTATTTCTGCCACTTGTACAATTATTATAATTGTAAGGAATGGTATATTTAAGAACCAAATAGCCAAAGCTATTATATTTGTTTATTAATAAAAATTGAGCCATACATTACATCTCATTGTGGTTTTCTATATTCTTCTTAAAAAGACGGTTAAATTCAAGGGAGGGAAATCATTTTGCTCATTCCAATTTGACTGTTCTTATTTAAAGAATTATTAAAACTCCACTTCATTGCAATTGTTTTTTAAAGTTTAACTGTTTATTTAATTTCTTAATTATTTTTTCAAGCCTATATTATAAAATTGATACAAAATATGTTGATTCAATAATTTCCCGTGACATAGTTCCCCTAGTAATCTCTCTACTATGTACAGATTTCTCACAAAGACACAAGTTGGACGTATTGAAGAGATCTCTCCATCATTTCTCCTATATAGAGGTTTGCCTCGGAGTTTCCCTCTCCCTCCTCGCGGCTTGTTGTGAGAGTTCCATTTTTAGCGGTCCCCCTTGTTGCTGACTCACGTATCCCGATATAGAGTTAGTTGGTTAGTGGCAGGCTGCGTGCAGGACTGTCTCTCCTCAGTAGCATTACAACATGTGTGACTGTACGCTTACCACTTGGCATCGGCGATGGCTCTCTATCAGTAAGTCACTGATCGGAACAAATTGTTTACATCACTTGGATTGCATGCGTGGTTAATACTTGGGGACAATTTGAAGGGTCTTATTGCCAGAAATGTGATTTGTTCTGCTTACAATTAATATGACCAAGATTTTTTTTTNTCTGTTTATTACAGTGTTGTCTTATTTATTTGGTTCATGGCACATTTAATATACACAGGGGGGAGGGTGGAAGACATTCAGTTTGATGTGCATGTGTTTGTTTTTAAAACAATAAAAGTTTTATACAAAATGTATTTAAGTGATATATTTGTTTTTTGAAGTTTGTAATTATTTTTTTCTGCTCATCCTCTATTTGTGTCACTGAAGTGCAAATTAAAAAAAACAGTTTTAAAGTTTGAAATATAGTTTGCATAGTGTACAATACTAACATAAATATCTTCTCCCATTTTTTATATATATAAATATAATTTGTTTCCAGCTTCTTTTTATATACTTCCAAATCTTAAATGCCTTTCTTACTATCTTCTAAACATATTTTTATTTTCACGTTTGTTTATTGTTCTAAAAAATGTTTAATGGCAGTTTATGAAACACTGCCAAGTCTGAAAACCACTGGCATCCTTCAGATAAACAGAAAACTTCTAAACAGATCCGTCTCGGTTCAACACACTTAGATCAGACAAAACCCCTTCGGACATGTCCATGAACCTTAAGGAGCCATGTGACGGTTGTTTCAAAGACCATACTTTATTGAAACAAAATTTTATTAGTTTTTCACTTTACAATTTGATTCTCTCCCTAACCTGATGATTATAAATAACTTTTGACATAAACACATTATACTTCACACACACTCACACTCACACTCACACTCACACTAACTCACTCACTCACTCACTCACTCACTCACTCACTCACTCAACTCACTCACTCACTCACTCACTCACTCACTCACTCACTCACGCACAATACAATTTGTTTATTTAGAGCTTCAATTTTGTTGATATCAAATTTTAGCATTACGAAACATAACTACACAAGTAGTTTGGAAACTACTTAACATTTTGTTAAGGACGTTAAAAAGTATATACCATAGTTAAATAAATAAATTCAAGTCGCATTTTATTGAAATCATTTATTTTGATTAAAAGCACAGTAAGGGAGGAAGGTAAAGTATATAATTTGATTGAGGTAATCCTGGTTTCTTTTACAAGCTGTGTAATACCTTTAGTAATTAAAAACATTAGATTCAATTACAGTTACATTGAAAGAATAGTTTTCTTGTTTTCGTCTTAGTTGTGTCAATATGGACAAAACCTGTTTACATTTTCAATTACTTTTTTGTGTCTCTTTTATGCATATCTATTGATACTTTTTTTTTAATATCTTTACAGGGGGGGTTTAGAAAATTCCTTTGTTTTATAAAAAAAAATAAACCAAATTGGTGACACAATGTCTTGTGTTTTGTTTTGTGAATATTTGTTATTGAAAGAACACTGTCTATTGCTTAACACTCATGTGAAGTTATGAATACCAAGAATGGCCTAAGTAACAGCGGAAATATCAGCCAACTCACAGTTTTTTGGTTTTATTTTATAGTTTGTAAAATAACAAAATTATAACATCAAACTCAAATTACATTTAATAACTGATATAAATCTGATACTGTGCTAAACTTAGCTCCATGGAAGTGTTTGGTTTTTCATTAGAAATGAGGAATAAACAATTGAAAGACTACCCTACCTACCAATCAGATGTGTGTATTTAAATAAGAAAAAGAAGGGTTGTCATTTCAATCAGGGACACAATGTCTACTTTATCTAATCTTGTTAGTAAAATGAACATTTGGACTTCCAGTCTGCACATCTTACTTGTTCGAAGCTAGTCAGTCACATTGTGAAGATATGAGTGTTTTGTCTACCAGGCAGCAGCACTCGCCACCCAGAGCTGGACGATGTGTACCTGGACATGTTGGACCCACAGTTTCATCCGATTCCTCCAGACAAGAACTGTCAACAATCCATGCAGATCTTTGAACAGCACAAACAGGTGAACTACCACAAACTGAATTCTTTAGTGGTCATATTTCATAACGAAGTGTATGTATGGATTTCTTTCCCCCACAAGCTATTTTTGATATAATTATGTACACAGATTATCTATTTATACTAATGTCTACAATTCAATTAGTCTAATAAACAGAATTATCAGTTTGCATTTGATTGTGGTCAAAAAAACCTTGCAATATTCCTTGTGTAAATTATAACCCTATTCAAACTTCATAAATAATATTTATCAACATAATATAATTATGATTTCAATCACAAGTTAATTCTCTTGAATTTTATATGTAAGAAAGTTATTTTTTCAATTTATATTCTGTAATCTCATCCATTTTGTTTGTTAATTCATATTTTATAATCACAAAGTGAATGTTTGACTCTTGAGTATGACCATTTAAATGATTTATTGTTATTGCTGTATTATCAGAAATATATTATTATATCAACTCAAAGGAGAAAGTATGTGTTTATATTTTGAAAAACTACTTAGACATAAATCTGGAGGTAGGATGAAAAACTACCATCTAAATGTATAGTAATTTTTGTCATTGCCATCAATATATCACGTTATCTGTGTTTTCTTATCTGTATAATATCTCATCTACAATTTAGCCATGTGTCAGATATTCACCCGCACTATAATCTGTCTACAAAAGCTTACACAAATGCTGAGCAATTATTTACATTATGTATCTATAGCTACTATGGCTTGCATTCAAGCAACCAGAAACAAATATTCTTTGACTATTTGGTTTATATAATTTTTATCCATAATTCCTATTGGTTAGAGTTACATCTTCTTGATTTTATTGTAGATAGTCTTGTTTGAAGCATGAGGCAAGCACAACGCATATTATGAGTGAGTAATTGACAAGCGGGTATGACTGGATAGAGAGGAACCATTAGTGAAATGTAAGACTTATTTAGTGATAAGGATAGAACCTTCAATATGCCCAGTTGGAACTGACTCCCCCGCAAGCTGCCAACTAATAACACCAAAACCACTTTACCAGGATTGTTTATTTTATTGATGCTTGGTACTCTTTTCACTGTAGCTTATGGTACCTGTACTTTAATCAAAGGTATTATAGCATGAAGTGTTTTGTCTAGCTGGCCCAAGAGTACTTGAAAGTGCAAACAGAGATGACATACCTGTCTAGACAGATGGACGAGCTAGCAGAAAGACTGAGCGAGGCCGAGGGACTCAGTCAGTTGGATCAACAGGACTCCGAGATGCACCAAGAGGAGCTTCGCAAGTTAGAAAATGAGAAGGTCACTATTTCCATTATACTTAATATCGTGTTCTCTAGATACAGTTACTGTAGCAATTGAGTCAATTTCATTTATGAGCAAAATATTTTTTTTTATTAGCACCACGTTTACTAACCGTTTAGGTTATATGCCTACGTGCTAATCTCACTAATGTGTTAAGGATTAGGAAGGTTGAATTAATAGGTAGTGTAACTGCATTTGCGTGTAGGGAGAGTGGAAAACCATTTAGGAAAAACTACCCTTATTACATCCAACCGCGATCAAACTCCGTTTTCCCCATCTTCGGCAGTCTAGTATATTGCGAGAGTAGAATCATAGACCATGCTGCCACCGAAGCGGGTCTACAAGATAGTTGAATGTCACATTGACATGTATAGCTCAGTTGGTAGAGCAGCACATGAAGCTGGATTGTTCAAATCCCTATGCAGGTGTCATTTTTCAATATTTACACAAATACTTCATCAAAATGTCACCCACCATCTGGTATAAAACCCATGTACTAAGGGATTTTAAAAGTGTGGTGGTTGCTTGTTGGCTTCCACAATTAATTTATATGAGCGAGCGCAAAAGGGCCCATCACTTTTGTCAGGAAAAGTATTTTCACATACTTAGCACAATTGACATGAGATTGACGGTTTTACTTCCCTTTTAAAAGAAGTTGTGTTATGGATATTTAACGTTCAAGAAAAATCCATCAACCTTGGCTGGACTTGAACCCATGAACATCAGGTTCTGAGGCGATCACTTTACCACAAGAGCACCAAGATAGACCAAATTTATGAATTGATATTCTTCTCAATTATTTTAAATTACAAGTTTTCCCGAGCAATAAGTTTTCTCTCCTGCTAAATATTAACTTGGCAACCATGAAAATTCACCTAAAAATCATAAGTGAGGTTTTCTCAAGTTGCTAGATTTTGTGTTTTGTTACCATGGTTTGATATTGTCTTTGTAATTGAAATTGAGTTTGTTTAAAAGACTAAACGGAGTGGAAAGAAGTTTTCTCTAAAGTCCATTTTCACACCAACATTATGCATAATAGCGCATGTGACGTGTGCTATACTTTTGGAAAATAGCTCTCATTATTTAAAACAAATATATTCACACTGCTTCGCGAGCTATACCGGCCATATAGCGCACACTGGTTTGCTATATTTTTCGATTACTGGCCCGGCAACTTTTGTGAAACATTATGCAGCCTCATTCCTGATATCCACATCTATAAAGTGAAGGAGCTTACACTAACTGTTTGTGATTCAAACTAATGTGGGACTTGAAATTCCCATCATTAAGGTTTATGGACCCATTTTATTCTCTTTGACAATATTTCATTTCAATATTTATTGCAATGGAGGAGGTTGTGGTATGTTTCGGGTGGGGGTCACAATGCTTATTGTTTACTTTTTAAAGTAACTGTAATGAATATAGGAAGATGCAAGATTCAAATAAAAATGCAAGTGGTTAAAACAATGAAAACTGTTATGTTACTGATTAGGTTATTTTTGGTTATCTAACTCTGACAGTTGCTTGCTGACTTGGTTTGTTGTAGCAGTATTGTGTTTAGGTGAGTGGTGCTTATAGCATAGTTCCCAAAATACCCACTGGGATCATTGATTGTCTTAATCGAGAAATCTTTGTCAAATTCTTATAGTCATTATATAATAAAATTTGAATAATTAAATCAAACACGTGGGCTTAATGTTACGTATGTTTGGTGATGGTGGTCAGGATTCAAAACTTCAACCAGTTGGGGGTTATTTTTACTGAACAGTTTTCCCC
This sequence comes from Timema bartmani, assembly GCA_902151455.1. Classification (NCBI taxonomy): domain Eukaryota; kingdom Metazoa; phylum Arthropoda; class Insecta; order Phasmatodea; family Timematidae; genus Timema; species Timema bartmani. Next base: position 167,240 of record CABFWB010000782.1, read on the forward strand.
TCTATCTCCATGAAAATAAAGGTACATTTTCCTAAATTATACTCACCCACAAGTGTAATTAAATATGGGTAGCCTGGAAGGGTAGTACAATTTTGTGAGAATAAATATTTAAAAACTAGGATTTGAACGTTTGTAGGTTTTAAACGGGTCGCAATTGTCTGACACCAACCACTACTTTATTCCATGTTTATTGTGTGACTACAGGAGAACCTGTTGGCGTTGCGGCGCAATCTGACGAGGCAACTGCAGCTGATTAAGGGGCAACGAGAGACCAGTGGCGAGGGTAGTGATTGGGTTGTCCTGTCTCGGCAGGATTACACCCCTCTTACCTAACTTTCTTGGAAAGATCCACCTCTCCTGGCAAAGTCGTCATGGACATGCTAGTGTGCATTGATCAACATGGCTTTCACCCTTCTCCGTGTGTCTTCATGAGTTTGTAAACTAAGTTAACTCTGCGTAAATTAGCCACGTTGGTAATTTAAATATGTTCCCATGTTCAGAGTTTGTACTTAATACTTTGTTGTAACATTTACTCTTAAAAGAGACCATGTTATTACTTAAGTGAATACGCCGGCCATGACAAGAGGCGAGACATATTTTATTATAATTATTGGTGTTTGGTTTTAAAAAACCCTTTCCCCATGTATTTGGTTCTCTTACCTGAAGTCTAAAACGTATAGCCTAGTAATAAAACGTTTGTCGCCATGGGAGATTGAGAGTGGCATAATGCACACTCTTGTACTTATATTTTTATTGTTTCAAACTCTTTTAACTCTTTCTCAAAATACAAGTAGTTTTTGACATTTTAATGTTTACATCTAGCGGCGATTTTATATATTTTGCTCATTGAATTTTGCGATCTCAAGAATGTAAACAAGGTACTCAAAAGTGTAAATAAATAAATGAGCAACTGTTAACGTTTAAAATAGTTTCCAAATAATGATAACAAATTTTTTCTCAAAACAGACTACGGTATTTTTTATTTGTATCAGTTAACATACTTTTTATTTACCAAAAAGTTTATTTTACCTCCACTGACATTAAACATACAAGCCAATTCTTTGTACTTGGATTTTATTCTGTAGAACATTCAGAACCTCAATATAACTTTGACTAGCTAGCTTTCTTGTTGAATGAGCATAATTTCACCAAATAAGCAACTTTAAACTAATAATGTAGAATTCAGATGAATTTTTAATATAAAATCCATTAGCAATAGTGGACTAATTTTTTAAAAACAATTTACCAAAATGTGTGCCTAAGAGGCAAGTTTTATCTGTACACAGCCCTTATGCTGTAGATATAAAACGAAAAATATTAAGTTAATATTAATTAGCAACAACATTCTAGTCTATAAACAGGGGAACAAACTGTACAAATTACTCTAAAACATCAACTCATGCCAAACATATGGGGGTCTTTATTTCACCAACTTGTGGTTGATTTGATTCTGTACAGTCTCTTTTATCGCCAAACATGTGAATGTGATTCCACTTGTTTGTTAGTTTATGCAAGTATTTATTTTACGGAGAACTCGCAAACATCCTTTGAAAAATGTTATTTCCTTGGCTGAAAATTTTTTTAAATCTTAAATACACTACCTACTGGGTTAGACAAATTTTGCTTGGTAATAATTAATAAAAAAATCCTTTGAATCATCAACTTTGTGAACAAAATAAAATAGATTGAGACTATCATCCCGCTATGCTTATAATATTGTCTAAGATTTTTATTATATCTAACTCCAATATTAATCAAGTAACATGGCTATTTTTGCCCAAGAATTGACCCATGTTAATCTTTTAAAGCATTTGATTCAACCTGATATTAAATAGTTGTTTTTTTCTGCTATGACAGTAAGAACTCTAAATTCAGGATTTAACTTTTGAAGCAATTATATTGTAAGTTACAAGCTAACAACTGTTCAGAGAAACACAGACTTGGAACAGAATATATTGTATATTCTTGCCTTCTCTTAAACTTTTTATTGTGAGTGCAGCAAATATAGCTAGTACCTGCGCTCGTCGATGATTGGCCACATAAGTGAGAGGCCTACATCAGCAACCATTGTGCCCCGGTGATTTGTATGGTAAAATAACAGCAAAGTACAAAATGTAAATACTAGAGTTTTTTTTTTGTGCCGAAATGTCTTTTGTTTGTTTGATAGAAAGAGAACAGATTGATTGATTGGGAAACTCAGTTTATATAATTTTGATTTTTTTTTGTTGGCCAAAAAAAGTAAATAACACATAAAAGGATGAAAATATAAAAATAAAGCATTTATTGGAAAGGCAAATGACCAATACCTTATAATTTTATATCACTTTGTTTGAAGAACAAAACTTGTGTGTTTCATTATTAAGTGTGACTGAATTTATGTGATTTAATTATTTATAAAATTATGTATATAATGTTCATATGAACCAAAATGTAGTATATATGTTTTTATATTGAAATATGATGTGGATTTGTGTGTGTGTGTGACTTTGTACATATGAAAGTTATGTATCCATCAAATATTATATATGTGTTTTGGTATACCTAAAATGTTAATAACAATACAAAAACCTGTTAATTTATAAAATAAAATATCCTACTATATTGATAATAGGCTGCCTATGAATCCACCCGCACCCATAAAATGCGATTATTTTAGTAGGAAAAAAGATTCATAGTGAAAATGAGATCACAAATGGTAATAATTATACTGTTGAAATTTTAAAATTCTCATAATTGTACATTTTTTACCCACATAATATGTCAAGTTATTCCAAACTATTATTTGAAGTGTGTTTGAAAAGCATTAAAAAAATAGAAGAATTTACCAATTTATTTTAAGGTCTTTTTTTTTTACTAATTACTAAAACTATGTGCAATTATGTCAAGTTCCATCTATTTTTAAATAACATTTTCAAGGTTGCAGCAATTAAAAATTATATGGATTTAATTATATGTATCTCTAAAAAGTTTGGTATGTATTACTGAGGGCGGGATTATAGGCTACCCTATTGTTTTATAAATGCCGTTTGAAAGTGGGGTCTGAGTAAATGCAGCCTATATTTGGTTCAATTCAGTATAACTCATTAAGGAAATATTCCTTTTTTCTCTTTTAGAGTACTGTACATTATTTTATATACACACTTGTCCTCATATTTGTTATACCTCTCATGTATTAAAATTACTAAATACATTTTAAGTGGTGTCAATTTTATAAATAGGTAAACAAACTCCTTCACTTTTTAAAGATTTGATCAGTTACTGGAGTATTCTTCTCTTGCCTATACATCAAGATTTTAAATAGTAATATTAAAACTACTTTTTTGCAGTCTTTATAAGTATTCCAAACACCGCTGGCTAATTCCCTTAAGAAAGGTTATATATGTAAAAATATACAATAATAAAATTTTACAGGCAATATGTGCCATTTAATTTAGTATTTTACATAAGTAAAACTTTTTTTGGGTGAATAAATTAATAGCAAAAAAACTTAAATTCCTTCTACGTTGTAATGCTATAAACAGCATTTCTTTGAAATTGTCCCAACATAACCAATAAATAATCGCACACAATCTGGCATGTACATAATTCCAAATGTTCAAGAAAAACTAATGGAAATTGCACAACAGCAAACTCGACAGAACCTCTCCATTCCATATTATATAAACTAATAGTAGTACAGTATGTTCAGGGTAACTTTGGAGGAAAAGGAAGAGGAAGTACAGGAAAAGAATGAGGACATGAAAGAGTGTGAAATGAAATTTAGCATGGCAAAGTGTGAAGTGGTGGTGTGAGGATAAGACCTAATAAAGCTATAAGGTTGGATAGAGTAGAGCTGAGGAAAGTACAGAATGTAAAATATCTCGAGAGCATGATTTAGGTGGTAGTAGAGGGCAGCATGCGGAGTTCTTTGGGTTGAAGCATAATATTAAAGTGAAATATTAGTAGAGGAAGCAAGGCTGAGATGTTATGGACACTTAATGGGGATGGAAGGGGATTCCAAGAAGACTAATGAATATAAAGTATGTGGGGAACAGACCACAAGGGTGAACAAGAAAGAGATGGAAGAAACATATAGCATCAAGTATACAAATGCGAGGGAGAGGGTGTTGATTCTTTGCAGTCCCTGATGGTATTTGGTGGTGAAAGGGACTTCCTCAGAAATTTGTCGGTGATTTGTCGAGTCATCTGAGGGCTCTGGAGATTTGAGTATCAATGAGAATAATTTCAGACTCACTGAGAAAATAACCATAATTCAGCAGTCCTTTATCCCCTAATATAAATAAATAAACACCATTCAACAAATTTTAAAATTAATAGTACGGTGCACTGCATAGACTTTTATCTTATACTTACTAAAAGTAAGATTTGTGAAACAAAATCATATACATTGTTGCAGAAATACTCCACCAAAGAGCATAATTTAGATAATTACATGTGTATCACAATTATTAATGTAAAACAGGTTTGGAGAAATGATAACGTCTGCCAATAGTAAGAAAAGTTCAACAGTAGACACCAAATCATAGAGTGATCTATACAAATCAATAAACTAATAATAATAATTTATTTATATACACATTACATTTTACATTGCATGAATAAAAAATGTAGGTAAGTACATTTATTATTTCTATCACTTTATAATTTGTTTAAAAAATAATTGTACAATGTCATCAGTATGGGTCTACGAGCTCAAGATTTTTGATTTGAGTCGATCCCAAGAGAGTCTATAATGAAGCTCCCTAGTAGCAGAGTTGAGCTTGGATTTAGTAAATAAGTATATTTTTAAAATTTAATTTCCATTAGTAAATTGTGTTAACGTTACTTTTTCTAATTAAATAAGACTCATATTTGAAAAAGTTTTGATTTAAAAAAAAAAAGGCATAGTAAATTAATGATTAAATTTTAAATATACTTTGATTGTAACTGAAAAATTATTTATGATTCAGTGTATTAATCACAACTTGTGAATGTGTGGAATGCCAGGCCTCCACCGTGGCTCGGATTCCACGTTAAACTGTAGGTCCTACCATTTCATCTCACAATCACCTTACCATTACACATTAGCATAAGTATGTACAACCCGAACGGGTAGTAAGACGCGGAGCTAATAATAATAATAATAATAATAATAATAATAATAATAATAAAAATACATGAAAGGTGGATAGAAAAACAAAAGAGACAAACACATGTTTCGATCCACGTTTCTTGTACCTTCTTCCAAATTTAATTTATGTAATTAATATAAAATTAAGAACCCTACTATTATTTGTCTATCTGGAGTGCTGCTGTTCACTTGGTGCTGGCCTCTTACCAGAGAGAGAAATCGAAGCATTAATTATTTGAGATGTACATAGTACACTTTTGCATTAAGGTGTACTTGATACTATGTTGCACTAAACTACTTGTGTTCTAAAATATCTAGAGAAATATAACTTTCTATATCTTCTTTAAGCCAAGCCTCATCTTCTCTTCCTTTCATCATCAAACATTTCAATGGCCATCTGGTACACATTATCTTCTTGTTAGATTCTTCTCCCCACCACCAAACTCCCTAAACTGCACAAAACACATCCCAACAAGTGGGGAGAAGAGTAAACTATCAGTCATTCGTCACCAGATAAACATTACAAGGCAAAGAAGGTAACTTTTTCAAGGAGCTCTGAAATTGTGAGCCCCTAAATCTTTTGAGTCTGAGCTTGAGTTATTTATTCAAAGCTCTGCTCTAAGAGTATTTGCAGAGCCCTAGTTAACAATCAAATCAACAAAATGAATAAATAAAGAGCTACACTCCAAATATCTGGACAATATACAAAATATAAACAACTATATAGTGGCTAACTTTGTATATTTTGCTATGATGATTAATTATTCATCGACCTCAACTGGGTTTGAACCCACAAACATTGCGTCCTGAGATGACCACTATACCCTAAGATCACCGAGTTTGATTAATGTAACTTAAGTTTATTGTAGGCCATAATGTTGTAGCTACATTTATTTTGTTTTTATATTTCAAGTCTCTCTAATTTGATAGCCACTTGCTGCATGTTGGTCAAGAATATTGGAATTGAAACTTGTGTAATTCATACATCCATTCAAGGGCAAGTAAAGACTGGTTTGAGTGTGGAAAAAAATATTACCAAGTACTTTTATTCAAACAAGTATGAAACATACTTGTCTGATCAAATTCATTAGCAATATCACATTGGTTTCACAAATAATTGTAAGTGTCGAAAAATAAGGATTCAGAGTTTGTAAATAAGGACCTTCTTTAGTCAATTGTAACTGTTCAATATCAACAAATAATCAGGAAAATTCTACATGTTTTAAAAAGGTTTAAAGCACTATAATCTTAATTTACATGTATTTGATTGTTAAAAATAATATTATTAATATATTATTGTCACCTAAATAGACAACATATTAGAAAACTTAAAATATTAACTATTAGGCATGTATATTTTTTTGAACATAAGTTGCAGTATTAATCCTTCCACTTTAATAAACACTACATATTTCATCTCAACAATATACAAAAAAAATAAATGTATTTTTTTTAAACTTGGTTTTAAAATAAGTATGTTAACCGTTTCCCTGGTGCGGACTTTGAACAATGCCTGAACGTTTCCTGGTGCAAACTTTGAACAATACCTGTGTTTGCCTGAACGTTTCCTGGTGCGGACTTTGAACAATGCCCGTGTTTGCCCGAACGTTTCCTGGTGCAGACTTGGAACAATACCTGTGTTTGCCTGAACATTTCCTGGTGCGGACTTTGAACAATGCCCGTGTTTGCCCGAACGTTTCCTGGTGCAGACTTTGAACAATACTTGTGTTTGCCTGAACGTTTTCTGGTGCGGACTTTGAACAATGCCCGTGTTTGCCCGAATGTTTCCTGGTGTGGGTGTGAATAAAAGTTTCATTGCCAAGTTATTGTAATGCCATCTATCGATGAACCACTGTACTATTAGCCAGTCTGAATATTTCATATTGAAGCTGATAGATGGGGCCACCAGTTCAATGCTATATTATGAGCATGAATACAGCAATACATGAGAAAATTAGCGAAAATATTTGTCGGATAAGAGTATTTGAGTATAAAAATGGCTGCCAGGCCTACACAGACAGCTGTGCTACATGCGCGCCAGGGAATAGGTTAAAATAAGTAGGTATGCAATTAATACTAAAATAGATGTTTCTGAAATTTGGGTGTGAATAGTTATTTCCTTAAGTATATTTTGTTTAAAATTAAAACTTGTAGCTAGCATACTTACCTTAGTAATACTGGAGTAGAAATTGTTTTGAAAGAACACGAAAAAACACATAAAACATCTTGAAGGACAAGCTTTTTAATGTTTTATCTAAAAGATTTCTACTCCGGTATCAACGAGTTAAGTGTGCTGACTACCACTCCTAATTTTAATCATGATTTAGCCTAATGCTCTAGTCCAAATAAATAAAAATATTTATTTTAATTAACAATGAGGTGGCACAATGGCTAAATAATAGAAGCCGGAAGAAGATTTCTTTATTAAACTTGTACTCATTAGGTTATTTTTTTCCTTTTGTAAGTTTTCATGATTATTATATAATTAAGTCATTGTTAAACATAGTGTATCCCTGCTTAGTTTTCTTATCATTTGAGCTCTACACAATAATAACAATAAAATATAAAATTGTAAGCTAAATATTTAGTGTACAAACATAGTTTTGTCCACTATAATAACTTACACACATTTAAGAAAACCTGTCTTAACATCTGCAGTTGGACACCTACGCAATATTTCAAGTAAAGTTGTGGTGAGAGTATGTAAACAAACTTTGTCTCCTTTTCTGCATTTTTTCTAACAATTATTTAGATAGACCCATCTGGTCAACCTTACCAACAATTCAATCACTCACACATACTTCAGAAATACTAACAATAGTTAGTTTAAATTCATATTTCCCGATTCAATAATTTACAATGAACGAAACATTATTTTTAAGCAGCGAATCACAGGTACAAGTCTTAAGTAGATGTTCATACTTTGCAGTAATAATATATTGTTTTTGTCTAGTTCTAAGAAGATACATTTAATGGCAAAATCATAAAATGTTAAAATAGCAAAAGTGATCACAAGAGCCTGGATTTTTATGTAACTACCTCTTTTAATCCTGTCAGTTAGAAATGTGAAATTTCGGCAAATTAGGTTCTATGGGACTGTATTATTAGGTTTAATTTTAAATATTTTTACACATTTTTCTAAATTCTACATATTTTGGAAGTTATTACATAAAAAATACTTATTTTACATGTTTTTTTAAATCATGGTGTTACTTTTATGTCTTATCTTAGGGAAAATAGTTTTAAATGATGTGTGTCTAATTTTCAGGTGAACTATACTTTCACAGGGGCAGGCAGGATGGATTCATAAGAGATGGCAGTGAGCAACATCCAAGTCAGGTATGCTGGCTTGTCGGAGACGATTACAGTTGCTGTAATGTAACTATGTACCTGACGTGAATGCGGTGTTGCCAGATATTGGCCTCATCAGCACTTCTCTTGCATAGTGTGCCAGTTTCTAACAACACAAATCGCTAGTTGTAAAAACAATAATTCTTGGATCTGAATCAGTAATTTTCCTATTCTTTGATTTAGTCGGGAGAAGAAACATATATAAAGTGGCAAGGCAAAGAACAAATGACAAAAATTGAGCCCAAAATTTATCAAGGAAAAGTAATTTGAAGTATGTCACAATAATACAACGCATAGAATGGTATTTTGAAAAGCATACAAGACCAACCATGTATATAATGTGTAAATGTATTATTAATATCGACTAATATGTTAAGATCAAACATTTAACCCCAGACCAAATAAAATAATTTAAAAAAACAAACTTTAAAAATTTGGATTGGTCTGATGTTAATTTGTTTTCAAAGAGTCAGCAACAGTGGAGGTTTAATTAAAGTTTGTAGTGTTTTTCATAATCATCATCAACAGTTTCTTGCCACTGGCAGGGTCTGTCTTTAACATGTCTCTCCATTTATGCCGGGGTCACTATCAACTTCCCGTTAACTTAACATAACTTAATGTTAAGGATCTCGTGTTTTTAAATGGATGCGATTACGATGCAATTAACTTAATGTAATAATGTCCTAGGAGGTATTTCACGTTAAGTGAACGTTACATGAAGGGTATCACGTGATCTAGCCTGCCAATCATTATGCGAGTGATGTCTACAAGGCTATTTAGTAATTAATTTTTTGGTATTATGACCAAGGTTTACTCTTTAGCCTAAGTTCTAGTGATCAGACATTGAAACAAAATAATTAAACTAAAATAGGGAAGCTTAATATTGGATATTTATTATATTGATCGAAACCTGTAAACATTCACAGTGGATATTTATTATATCGATCGAAAACTGTAAACATTCACAAATCATCATCACTTTACAAATAGTACAAATCACAGATCATACTCGAGAATGTAGATGTTTGGCTCGAGTTGTCACGTTTACGTGAATCGGGATTACACATCTGTTTTCTTAAGTTCAGTGAACCTTAAGTGAATGTTACGTTAAGTTAAAGTTAAGTTGATAGTGATCCCGGCATTACCCCTGTCCTACTCCATGCCGACCCAAACCACTCCTCTCCACAGTCCTACGCACTCCCTTCAACCACCTGTCCCTGCGGCTTCCTCTTAGCTTCCTGCCCGCCACCTCCGTTTCAAGCATCCTCCTTAGAATTCTTCACTCTTCCATCCTCTTCACATGTACATATCACCTCAATCTCACCTTCTCTGTCCTATCATGCAGTGGTTCCTCCTCCTCTCTCTCTCACTGTCCATTCTTGTCGCTCCCAGCCTACTCCTCAGAAATCTCATTTATCATGTCTGTATCCTGCTCTTATCCCTTTCCTTCACCCCCCAGATTTCTGATTCAAACTGCAATATTGAGACATAGTACGCCCTGTAGATCACTCCTTTGCATTTCTTTGGCACATATCTACTCCAGAGCAGGCTTCAGACTCTTTTGTAAAAGGCATTTTCTTGCCTCCCTCTTTCCACAATTTCTCTTTCGTTTCCTCTTCTTTCCTCTACCACACTTCCTAGATACTTGAAACTATTCATGTTGTTTTCTTCCTAATGTTACTCCCCTCATGTGCTTATTTTATTTTCATGTTGTAATCACTAATTTGCTCTTCTTTACATCAAACTTCATTTCTTATTGTCCTACAACCACCTGTTCCTGCACTCCTAGTTCGTTTACACACACCATTGCTTTATTGTTTCCTTCCCCTACTCTTCATACAACTTCTCTCATCATTACATCCATTGCTACCAGGAAAAGGAAGGCGCGCTTCCTTATTTCAAGCTATTCCGTCCTCTCCCCTCCCACTTTCACACAGCTCATGTTTCACTTTTTCATTTCTCTCTCTCTCTCTCCCCACTATTACATCTTCCACCCCTTTATTTTTAAACATTTCCCAGGTCTTATTTTCGCACACAATCATAAGCTTTTTTCATGTCCAGAAAAGCCATCGAACTGGTAATGGTGTTCCTGCAACTGCCTCATGATGAATCTTAGGTCTGCTGTGGATCTACATTGTCTGAAGCCATACTGCTCTTCCTTTAACACTCCTTCCACCACTCTTCTGACACTGCAGGGTTTGTTTTGATTTATAAAATCAGTTATATAATGCCAATTATTTGAAGTATTTAATTATTGGGAAAATTAAGTGCTGTAAAACAAATCAATAATGCAATACAACCCGTTAAAAATTAATTGTACATGTGTCGATTACTTCTTTTAGAAATTTGCAGCAATGAAATTAAATTTTGTGTCAATAATATATGTACATATTTTGTACATAAAAATCTGTGTTCTGGTGATCAATTTTACACTTTTCTTAAAAATATATATATGATTTATCTTTGTCAACAACTACTGTTAGTCATTACATTAATTCATGCATGTATCAGTAGATGTTTAAGTTAGATAATTTCTAAGGGAAATGACGCCACCCTCTCATCACAAACATTCAGATCTTCTTTTATTTGGCTCCCAAAAGAGATCACTGTACCCTTCGCCTAAAAAGGAAGACAATTAAGAACAGCTCCCCCAAGCACATTTGATAAAACTTCTAAGCATTTAGCCCACTCCACCTACCAGCCCCAAAGATTAATATTAATCAAACTTTATTCATAATGATTGAAAGTTTACAATGTGTAGGAGAGCTAAACTGCAACTCTAACATAAATTAAATGTAGGCGGGTAAAATATGATAAAATATGATAAGTGATTCATAATATAATAAACTACAATGTTTTTGCCCTGAAAATGTTTGCTACACCTTGCCACTACTTAAATATGAGAAGTGCACACATTTAAAAACCCTATGTAAGGTGATGAATGTAGGCAGGTATTTTTTCAAAATCCTATATATTTCAAGATCGTGTTTATTGATATTTCTAGATAAATACAAATTAAATAGTTTATATACTAGTTTTCTATATACACGAAAAAACAAGTACTCAATAGTTTTAATTTATATTTATTTTGTGTAAAATTATAACTATATTAAATTTGTCACAATAAGTGAAATTGCAGATGAATCTCACTTTTTTTTTATAATGGTATAACTGTTGATTACTAACATATATTAGTATTTTATTATAAGTAATTCCTTTCCTTAACTTACCAATACTATATTCAAACTTACTGTCTTACATAAAAAACCTTCCACAAAAAAAAAAAAAAAGTAAATTAAAATGCAGTTCCTCCATAATCGCTTTAACTCACTCACAATTAAAAACGAAAACCTCTCCTTAAATATCAGTTTTGGCTTTGGCTCATCCGGGATATTTTTTTATAAATAAATCTTGAGTGTATTTTTAAACAAAATATTGGATGAGTCCTGAGCCTCCTCTACATTAAAATGTAAAATAATATAATATACATTTATTCGACTAACCACAAGACTGTTTCACAGCTCCCCCCCCTCGCCCCCCTATTAAAACATATAACGAAACAAGATAAAACCTGGAACAGTGAGGAGGTATATTTCTGTTATGTACATTTCCTGTCATTTTCAGTTGTAACTACTACTCTATAAAGTTGTCTTTCATTCTGTTGTCGATTCAGGAACAGGAGTGGGGGGAGGAGGAGCAGGCTTAGTTGTGCTATCTATTGCTTTTTTCATGTTTTTCTCAAACATTTTCTTGGCATCACAGAATCCTTGTTTTGTTTTCCCAAAGGAATTGGGACCTGCTGATGTGGGTGTTTCTCTGTGAACAAAAAAAATAAATAATAATAATAACAGAAAGATTAGATTTTGTCTAAAAACAATTAAAATTATTTTTATTTGTGACTCTATGGTATTCATTTTCAATTTCAATCATGGGAGAGTCAGAAACCATTTGTGAAAAAATATACATGCTACATCCAACCAGGGTTCTCAACCCCAACCTCATCACCGGCAGATTTGTTTTAGAAATATTTATTAAATTATATAAATAAGAATGGAACAGCTATGGCATGGTGTTTTGTGTGTGGATGGAGCAGGGGGACACACAAACACACAAAAAAACACAACGTTTATAAAACCAGTGTGTGGTCTATAATTGTGTCTGCAACAGATGTTGCTCTTTAATGCTTGTCCTTAACAAGGATGTTAAAAGAAACAAAAGTTAAACCTTGATACACTAATATGGACTACCTATCGAATTTGTAAATAATACAACTTGAAGCAAAAACAGCTGTTGTAATGAAATGATCAAAATGTTAATAATAATTTTTTTTTTAATCAAACACGTTTTAAAGAATTTGTGCAAGTATTTTTTGATTAAAAAATCTTCAACAAGGCTGAT
>CABFWB010000782.1:180843-226123 GCA_902151455.1 Timema bartmani
AAAGTTTATTTATTTATCCTAAAAAAACAACCAAAAAAAGACTTATACATGGTTCTAAGAAAAAAAAAAAAAAAAGGCGCAAGAAATGTTTTCCTACACATGGGTAGATTTAGATATCAAGCAAAAGTTTCTCTGTTAGACACATTGTATCAAATTTCTTAGTGTTGTCCTCAATGAAAATTAAGTTAGCAAAAGGTCCGATATTATTTATTAGTTTTACACAAACAGGTTTTTAAATACACCCTATCTCTTCTAGGTCCTTTCTAAAGTTATCCTCCCATCTATGTCTAGGCCTTCCCAATGGTTTTGTCAGTCAATACCCTGAACACAGTTCTAGTCTTCCATTCACGCTACATGTCCTGCCCACCGTAATATACGAGACACATGATTATCCTAACAATGGCTTATGAGTACAGGATATAAGCTTATCATTATGTAAACTCTTCCACTCAACAGTACCCTCATCCTTTTTTGGACCTTGTTTTCAAACACCCTAAATTTGTTTTCATCATGTAGGTAAGAGACCATGTTTCACATCCATCAAGAACAACCGGTATAATTTAACAACCAGCTGAAGTATTTATAATATATATTTTATATTCTAATTAAAAACATAACTTACTGATTTTATTCCCTAGAAAAGCAGCAAGAGTTCCTAGAATGGAATTCAAGTTGTCATGGCAACAATTTAGGTTTATTTTGAAACTCTTGCTTTAACAAATTCTGTGTTACCTTCCAATATTTCTCATCCTCATGCGAGCCTCCGGAGGCATTTCCTCAGGTTCCTCGTCATCATCAATATTGAAGGCTGCGGCCATGGCTTGGGACTGGGGTTTCACCCCTGTCCCGCTGGGCTGCCAAGATTTCTAGAGTAACATTTTTGTTAGTGAAAATATCTTTCAAATGTAACCTAGACTTATTGTTTATTTGTACATTATGATGAAGATAAGAGCTAAAATACTTTAAAAAAAACTAACATCTCATTTATCAGTGTTACAATCAGGACTATGGAGCCTTCGACTCAGACTCCTTCAGAAATATTTAGTATATTAATTAGTAAAAAAAAAAAAATACTGCAATGAAATTCTCCAATATACAAATTACTCCATGGAAAGCTTCTTTGGCATTGTGAATTTATATTTAAATAAATTTGTCAATTTAATTATAAATATTAGTTCTAAAGAATAAAAAAGTATAAAATTAGAATAATTACCATATATTGTTATAATATTATAAGTTTTTATTTTCAAGCTGGAGTCAATACAAACTCATATAAGCAAGGCCACCAGAGGATTATATTAATACTAGAGCAAAGTTTTTTTAGTGGGAAGAACCTTATCTGACTACTAGAAAAGCTACTTGATCTACTTTTACATGTTCATACGTCAGCTGTCACTGTTGATAAATAATATCAATACATAAGAAATAATCAAGGAATGTAATTTTATTACCTAAAAATTGTCAAAAAAAAGAACAAAAATGACTAAAAAGGCTGAAAAATGACTCAATATTTCAAAATAGCTAAGCAATGTAAAAATAACTAGGAAAGAATGCAATGAGTAGATCAAATAAGTCCTCTACAGACTGAAAATAGAAATTTATAAGCTAGCAAATAAACTCTCGTAATTTAGACATAAACATTGATTTACGAATAATTGCTTGAAAAGCAATAACTACCCGCTCCCACAAAAATCTTTTCAGCTTAGTTGCAGTGCTTCACCAGGAATGTGGCTTTTCAATTTTTCAATTCTCAGCATGGCCAAAAAATGTATCAATGGTGAAATATGGGTTTACCCTTTCACATTGATAAATTAACAGCCACTTCCCTGACCATCCAGTTACGTCTACTGAAAAATACCTGTGCTCCAAGTTTAATTTGAATTCCTTTCTTTGGCGGTAGCTGAGGACCATATTTGGGCAAATGTTTCTTGGGCAGATCAAGTCCAACCTTCTGTTTTTTGGTGTTGCCCTCTTCATCTTTAGCACTAGCCGGTGAGTTGGAGCCATTCTGGGACAACCCTGAGCAAGGTGAAACACTGGCAAAGGTGAGATGATGAAACAATTAGGCTCATACATAGCACAAATATTCTGGTTTAAACACAGTTACCATCACATGTCACTCGTGACAACACAACAGATGTTTTTGTACTCTCTTGACTATTAAGAGCCCCTTTAACCCCCCACACAACACCTAGCTTAGGTAGAATCCGTGGAATTGAAACCAACAATTCTGTGTTAAAATGTATTTATTTTTAAATAGGTTAAAAAAAACAAAACAAAAATTAAGTTATCTCAATTTTACTGTTGTCAAATGAATGCAGAAAACTGTACTTCGATACGAGTTCATTAGCCATGAGGTGGGCTCTTAAGAACTTTACCATCTAGAATACCAGATTAGTTAGGAGGAAGGTGGCGGTTGCCTCGAGAGTATATGTGAAATTACAGTATTAATAAGACCATGGATAAAAATGGTGTGTCGCCAACAAAGTATTTTAGTAGTTACAAGATAATTCAAGATTTTGATATTCCAGAAAAACACAGTGGTGACACATGGAAGACTAGGATGTTAGGTTGCGATACCATACATATGCTAGTTTATAGTTAAAAATGTTAACTATTGCATATTAAAATACTTTTCATGCCATGTTGTTACGATTATATTCTGTGATTTAAGAAAGTTTTATTTTAATTCTATTATTTTAAACAATTTTTTGACAGTATTAATTTGTATATTAGGCCTATTGGAAACTTTATATTCATTGTTGTATGTGTATTGATAATTAAAAATAATGAATCCACTATAATGTGACAAAGAAAGAATGTCAATAAACCCATAGTCTTTGTGTACTAGTCCCAATAATATATATTTGCTATCTGTATAAAATAAGGTACAATCCAGATTATTCATAATACAAGAAATCAATAATAGTTTTATAGGCTATTGATAGGGCCTGTGTCAAGCATGCCCACTTTAATGTGTTTTTCATTATTAAAAATGCTTTTAAGTTTTTTACTTGTAAAATAAACTTTTACAAAAAAAAGGTAAACGCGTTTTATAGCCCATCAACACAATATACTAATAAAAAACTACACATGATAAAATAAAAAAAGCTAAGTTAGTTAATGTTTACAAACTAAAAATTGATAAAAACAGCCCATTTTTAATATAATTATAAAAACCACGTTAATATTTTATAAGCACCTTCTTTTTTATCACCTAATAAGCTTCTTTTTGACATTTCAATTACACTAAAAGACCATAAACATCACAAAAATTCAGAAGTAACGCAATAACACTTGTCAGCCATTGAAAATGGTTTATATGTTATCAGGTTATCAGTTTCAATGGATGAATTGAGTAGCCCGTAGCCTGGGCCTAAGATTCGTAATAGTCAAGTATGCCTCCATACTAAATGTATGTAATTAGTACATTTAGTCACCGCTAGAAATCTCTCTTATAAAACTTTTTCCAATATAATTAATTCTAAAATGTTTAGGATGAGTTTATATAAACTCTTAGCGAATAGGGAATATTGCATGATTCATACTAGAAATACAATTGCTTATAATGAAATGTAATGTTTAAAGTCCTGGTTTAAGCGAATGTGTTTTATTAATAGAAATTGGACCAACAATTTTGCTATACTCATTGAGGTAGCTTATTTAAATTCTATAACGTAAGAATTCATTCTAAAAACAATGCTCATTAATATCTATATTTTGTAACATATAAACTTAATTTAAATGGTGCCTCTAACACTAAAACAAATTTGATTTTAATTTGGTTTTGATTTTATTATTGTATTAAATATTATATTAGACCTACTTGTCAATAAACGAATCAAAATGTACCTAATAATATTTCAACTTTATTTCATTTCATATCTACGATCATGATCATTGACGCTAAAAGTGAGAAAATTCTTTAATAACCAACCAGTATGACTACCACAAGGCATTTCAAACATGAACACAGAAGCTTAATTTCAACCTATTTATACTGGCAATTAATTTGGTTAGAGCTTCTCCTTGCATTCTTAATGTCAATCATAAGGGTTATTTATGTTCAGGTCCATGCATAACAAATACAAAGTTTAAAATAATATCTATACACTATTCACCATTCATTATGTATTGATTATGAACGTACTCGTTGAAGAAGTGTGTTTAAATTTCATGCGCACTGTGTGTTATTGGCTATGCGTTATGTATGAATATAAACACAACCTAAATCAACATGATGCTTTATTCACTGTTTACTGTTCACGTTGGTCACATAATTGTTCAGGTTCGGAGTATCCAGGGCCAGCAATGTTCACTAAGGTCATCCGAACACAGCAGAGGGGGCCACCAGGCCAGTATTCCGCAAACCTTTTAAGTTCATGATACAATTGAGCCTAATTTTTTCGGCACACCATTTTGTTTTGGGTACGCGCCATGGCAATATAAAATGTATTAAAAATATTAATAAGTATGAATAAGTAATAAATACATACAACTCACGGTTGGGCTGTTCGTACCAACTTCATTCATGTTCTTATAGAACAGCGGTGCATGGATTTCTGAGCTGTTGCCACTGCGGTACACAGGTCCTATGAGAGGGGGTTTCAGGGGGTACATCGTACCCGGGCCCGGGGGTCAAAGAGGGGTCTGGGAATTTCCCGGGATCTCAGAATATGTTTGAATATATTGAAGACTAGCATTCACATTTCCACTACTATTACTATTCCTAGATTATTAGTGAAGGTATAATATTTTTGGTCTTATTGATTTTACCTCTCTTTAGATATAAATTAAACCTCTCTTTAGATATAAATTAAATTATAGATATTTTTTCTTTTCATTTTTTCAGATAGGATTGATTAATTAATTTAATTTTTTTACACGGGAATAATAAAAAATGAAAGGCGTCCCGAAAAAACTTTGTACCCCCTGATAAAATTCATCTCAAAGGCCCTGGCGGTACACCAGTGTGCCACGTCACACCATTTGCGGAACACTGCAATAGGTAATCTCTGACACAGTCGTGGGGTGTCGTGATCTACGTTGCCCTACATCAGGGTTGGTTTGAGTCCCGAAGAAGAATTTCTACGTCATTTCTCGGACACACGCGCCTAGAGGAAAAGGACAGCTCAGTTAACATAACTTATGTGGTTAGTGTGGGGCTGGGGAGGGGTGGGCGTGTTTCTAATCATCAAGCAAATGTAGCGACGGTAAAAAGCACGGAGACGGTGGTAGTGGTAATTTGGAAGGTAGGATCAGACGGGAACAGCGTAAGGCACCAGGAAGTGTTCGCAGGCCTGTAATATTATGATCTTGTGGCCGTGCGCCAACAGAATGTCAGGGCGAAGTAATGGTGTCAACTCCAGCATGACACCCCTGGAGCGACCCACCACCACGTCCAGGTGCAAATCACAGAGAAACAACGATGGTCCAAAGTCATCGCCAGCCACCCGACCATCTACTGGACCACTTTCCCAGCGATGCGGAGGAGTAACAGGGAACCTGGACGTTGTCTAGTGAAAAAATTCACCTGAAAATTGTTGGAATTGATGGAGATACCTAGAAACAAAGAAAGTTGACAGACTCTGGAGCGCAAACGTGAGCTTAGCCCACACCATACTAACGTCGGGGGACGGAGCGATATGGGTATGTCTCACACGAACAAAGAATAAAGCATAGGCGAAGACAGGAGCCCTGAGAAACTCCTGTTTGAAGCTGACGCGAAGAATAGAGGACGTGGTCTAAGCCAACCCTAAAGGAGCAGTCCATGAGAGAGGACCAGAGTAGACACAGGGAATACATGTAACCAGAATAACGAAGAAAATTTCTGTGGTCTACATTGCCAAACGCACCTCTCTCGTCCAACACTCCGAAACCCAAGTTGACTCCCCCCACTGAATGCACTATGACCAAGTCGACTATCTTAGAGACCATGTGGGTGGTTAAAAGTCACTTTTGAAAGCAGGACTGGTGGTCCAGGAGTAAAGAGCTACCAATCAACCATGACTCTAGTCGGGGGAGCATAAGACTCTCCACGGCCTTCTCGATACAAGAGAGGAGAACGATCGGTCAATACAAGGACGGGTAGCCTGGGGGTTTCCTTGTCTTGTGAATTAGTATCACAGACCCCATATTTCTCTGAGTGGAGAAAAAAGACAGCATTTAAGGTCTGTAGCAGGAGCATGAAGGCTTTTTGAGGAAGTCAATAAAGAAGGGGGAAAACCGGTTCAGTCCAAGCACCAACGAACTGTTGAGCTTCGTAACAGCCCAGACCAGGTCGGATGGGGTGACCAACCTAAAATAATGGAAAGGGGGAAGGATGACTTTCAGAGATGAGATAAGTAAAGACCAGAGAATTTTCCAGGGACTCTGGTTCTCCATCCGGGGACACCAGATGTTGCGAGAAGCTGGCCTGAAATTTCACTTTCAACATGTCAACTGTGGTGGATGCCACGCCCCCCCCTCCCCCCCTATCTTACAGTTCCCAAATCAGGTCCCACTTTTTACGCACACCCTTCAAGTGGCACCACAGGGAAAGTTTTTACACGGTCAGGCGCCATCTTTGCGTCTACAATTTCCACTGTCAGAGAAAACGCTGAAAGCGAGAGAGAAGAACTATGCTTCCCTGGTCCGAGGGAGATAAGGGCATTGCCACCGAGCTCACGCACTTTCTCTCAATTGGATATCGTCTAAGACATCGGAGAGGGGGAGCGGCGAGGACCTAATAGGAAGAGTAAGCGGACGGCCAGAAAGCAGGAAGGACGCAAAGAGATAAACCCATAAGTCGAGTTCACCGGCGTTGGGGATAGATGTGACAGGAAAGACCACGCGGGCCTGGCTTGTAATTTAGGCCAGTCGGCACATTTGTAGTTGAATAGAAAGGGGTGGGGCGGTATCAAACGAAAGGGGTAGAAACCGCAAGACACAGGTCATCGGACTATGGTCAGAAGATTGAAACAGATGCGTGATGAAAGGGGAGAGAAAGGGCTTTCTTGTCATCAGGATCAAATTCAAGAAACTAAGCAATTGGTGCGGGTGATCCGGGGGTTGAGTGGGGAGGTGGATGCAATGGATAAATATACCTCTCTTGTCAGTGAGCCTGCACAGAATAGCACCTTTCACGTGAGGCGTAGAAAACGCCCCAAGAGATATGCTTGGTTTTGAAGTAACCCGCCAGCACAACGCTGGTGTTGAAAGTCCGGAGAACCGCTACGTCAGTCACAGGCAGGACCTTGGATGGTGGTCCGTAGGCTCACATAAAAGGCCTATAGAAACTCAAGACCAGGGCTATTAAATTGGCAGCGTGTGGGCCACATCCGGCCCGCTTAGCTCCGCAGATTGGCCACGGATTGAAAGTTCAACTACTGTATCACTGAAGATGCGTCGTATATTTCAGACGGTATGTAGAGACGCCTGACCTTGAACGGCCAGAGAGATCTTCAGTCTCTTATCAGTGGTGGGGGAAGCTGCAAGCCCAGTGTTACCCGGTCCTTGGCGCCACCAACATCGTGTGTCCACAAGGGAGCGCGAGCTTACCCTTCAGCGGCGTGCGTCTCCCACTCTAGACCCAGTATCTTTCCCTCCAAGCGCCACCACATAACGAAACGGCTGAGCTATATAACATATTCTTGCTTTTGACCTTGAACAATGCAGGTATACCTCAGTTTTAGCTTATGTGGTGCTGACTGACAGCTCACAGCTGACGGCTTTGAAAAGCTACCAGACCAAATTATGTATCCCTACGCCAAACCATATGATCTGCAAAAAACATGTCTTTAGCAGTTGTCACTTCTGACAGTCAAAACTTAGGTATATACCTAAATGTTGACTGTCAGAAGTCAGCTGTGAACTGTCAGTCAGCACCACATAAGCTAAAACTGAGGTATAGCTGGGCGACAGGGTAGCTTAGAGTCACGCACACCTTTTCTCCCCTCCGCCCAACAGCAGCCGATGTCTCGCCAGTTTATATTTGCCTGGCTTATTGTTCGTGCGTTATTTATAGTAATGGCGGAATGCTTTGCTTGTAATTGGTCTTATTGTATTTTCCCCATTAATGGTTTGTATTTTAACAATTATTATTTGTGTTCAAATGATTTTTACATGATACACTTTCATATTTACTAGGCCTAATCCTATTCTAACTTTTAAATTTTTTTTACTTTCATTGAACTATATCAATATTTTATATATATAACTAGCGGACCCGACAGACGTTGTCCTGCCCGATCGTTGGCTTTTCGTTTGGGTTGTATAATTGATTTCGATAATAAAACAAATACTATCTGATCATCAAAATTACAAATTCACAATGAGCTCCAATTAGTGAGTAACACAAATATTACAAATTCAGTGTTTGTCAAGACAACATACAAAATAAAACATCTTTTAATTTTTGGCATTTCGTCCACAACTCCACAAATATCAGCTGTATCGAAAAACAAACATAGCTATGAATTATTCTCAGAATTTCAATTATTCATGAACTTTTCAGAAGGTTTTAACGGTCAATTATTGATGAACTTATGATTTTTTTAACGGTCAATTATTAATATCATATTCATTATTATATATATTAGGTGGTGGTAGGGGTGGTGAAATTTTGAGGTTACATATTCTTATATGCAAAAAATCACAAAAAAAATCCCCTCCCCCAAAGAAATCCCCCCAAAAAAATCTTTAAATTTTTTTAAAAAAATCCTAGAACCCATTTGCAGCGCCACCTACCGGGTCCAATTGTGAATCCAAGCCGTCCACGGACCCCCTCAAACCCACACAAAAAATTTCATCAAAATCGGTCCAGCCGTTTAGGAGGAGTTCAGTGACATACACACGTACAGAAGAATGATATATATATTAAGATATCAAATTGCGTTTAACTACCCACCTCCCCTTTTTAAACTACAAAAGTATAATCTAATAACGTTTCAAATTACTGCAGATTGAATTAAATGTCTGGCCCACCAAATATAATATTATTTTTTGGATTGGCACGCTTGGATAACTAATTGAATAGCTCTGCTCAAGATGGTCTGGTGGTGCTATATAGCAAGACCTGTTGTAATGGGACCACCCTCCCCATATTTTCTTCCATGGCCTATGTGCTCCACCTAGTAGCAGGATAATCCCAGCACCTGAAAAACTGTCTCCACCATAAACCATGTCTCTTTCAAAACATATACATCAATGCCATTTAAATTGAGTAGCTGGATTAGTTCAGATATATTGACAATCAGTGACCTTCTCACATATTGTCTACAATTTAGAAAATAGGTTTTCTCCCAATAAAAATGTTGCTCTGATTTGCATTTTACTATCATCAAGATTATTTTATCTGAGTTTGATTTATATAATCCAAAAATAGTTTATTTAAGCAATGTTCTCAAAACAATTGATACATTAATAGTTTGTCAAACCAAACACTAAATATACAAAACTTTCATCAAACTATTTATTTAATTTTTTGGTATTCTATTAAATGTTAACTCTTTCTCATATTGTTGTAAACAACCCTTTTCCATTGTGTTTTTTCATTTAAGTGAATCTTGAATTTTTAGATAAATTTAAATTTAGAGTTAGATATTCACAAAATAGATTCAACCTTAAATATGTATTGTTTTTATTAAAAATAGTTAGATACATGAAGGATTTACAAATAATACAAACACATTTTTTGTTTAAATATTGAAAAATTACACCTTTAGAGGGATGTGAACCCTGTCCTTCCAGAGTCACGTGCTGGCAGCTCAATGAGCTCAGCTATTTGGGATCAGCTCTATGTGCATGTCTCATTCAATTATATAATCCATCTGGAACCACACATTGTGTCATGTCCAAGATTTGGAAGTTGGGATGTTGAAGTTTGAGTCGGATAGAGCTTGGTTCGAGAGAGAGAAGTGAATGGACGCATTATTTTGTGAAGGTACAGTAGGCCACGCCCACAGAATTTAAGTGGGGTTCAAGATGTGCATAACTTAGTCAGGGGTTTGTATTAAAAGACTAACCTTTTTGAGTAGAGGGGCACATTAAATGTAAATATCCATCATAATTTCAAGGTTGAAAATTTCCACCTCTACATGAGAAGAAAAAAAAATCCAAACATATTAGTCAAAACTCAACCAAAATAAATGTCAAAAAAAAAAAAAGAAATCAGATTTGCTTATCGCCCATGAGCACTTGCAGTAAAAATACTTCTCCCCAATTAGCTAGCTATCACATTTGACATATTTCAGCATTTCAGATTTTACATTAAAATCTTTACACTTTTGAAACTTAAGTCCCAATAGATGTGCTTGAAGAGAAATAAATAATTATGTTGATTTACCTCATATTGTTGAGTTCCTTTAATCAAATGGTGACCTGGCAGTCTAGGGGTAAGGTGTTAGACTTCTATGCTGTAGGTCCGGGGTTCAATGCTCGGTCCCGGCACAGATTTATCTGATTGCCAAACCCTTCCGTCACCTCTGACAAGACGTGTATTAATCACAACTTGTGAATGTGTGGAATGCCAGGCCTCCACCGTGGTTTGGATGCCACATTAAACTGTAGGTCCTCCATTTTCATCTCACAATCACCCTACCATTATACATTATCATAAGTGCAATGGTAGGGTGATTGTGAGATGAAACGGAGGACCTACAGTTTAACATGGAATCCGAACCATGGTGGAGGCCTGGCATTTCTCACATTCCCAAGTTGTGATTAATATACATCTTGTAAGAGGTAAAGGAAGGGTTTGGCACTTGTATAAATCTGTGCCGGCACCGAGGATTGAAACCCCAACCCCTAGCACAGAAGTCTGACACCTTTCCGCTAGACCGCCAGGTTACCTCTGCTAATAATAACTTAGATAAAAGTGGTCTTTGTTGTTACCAATTACTTAAATTTTTTATTACTATTTAAAAAAACAAGTCTTTGAGCCTCATTAATATTACGCAATTTTGTAGCTTTTTTCCATTTTAAATTACCATTATAAACATTACATTACAATAAAATGTACTTAAACTACGCTTATGAACTTCCCAACCAATTTTAAACTAACAAACTTGGTTCAAATTTTTGCTTCCAAGATTTCTATATTTTTTCAATAACTAAATTTATAATATGATTTCATTCATAATAGCCTTTAGCTTAGTTGGAAAATATTTTCTCAAATCATGACTGAATGAAATAGTTTTCCAAAACTACAAATAAGCTTGTAATGCAATTGTACACGTTAGGCAATAAGTCACTGTACCCCTACAAATTCATAGATATGATCATTATTATAACTTATAAATACTTGGAATACCATCTGGTGACATCTAGCGTGTTTTGGCAATAACAAGAACAACCAATGATTGGTAGCAGTGACTGGTGAAATACATTTTGCGCCAATAAAGCGAAGGGTTTTCAGTTGCGTGCAGAATCTCGGACTGAAGCAATTGTAAGATGGCAGATACAAAAGCTTTTCAATTGAAGAGTGCTTAGTTACGAATGTTTGGATCCACGAAAGATTGCACGCTGGGCAGACAATGCCATGCCACAGTTCCAATTGAGATTTTGAAGCAATTGTAAGATGGCAGATACAAAAGCTTTTCAATTGAAGAGTGCTTAGTTACGAATGTTTGGATCCACGAAAGATTGCACGCTGGGCAGACAATGCCATGCCACAGTTCCAATTGAGATTTTGAAGCAATTGTAAGATGGCAGATACAAAAGCTTTTCAATTGAAGAGTGCTTAGTTACGAATGTTTGGATCCACGAAAGATTGCACGCTGGGCAGACAATGCCATGCCACAGTTCCAATNGCAACACTGTTAGCTTGGGAGGAACGATTGTTTGGTTCTGGCAGCAAAGTGGTCGACAAGTCAAAAGATTCAATAAATGTGCTGAAGTTGCAGCATCCAAACAGTCACCTCATAAATCAACTATCAGAACTTGGCTCATGTTCAACAATAGATAATAACATATGAAGGATTTATTGGTGAAGCCATTTCAACCTGTTTTCATCAATAAACTTAGTGATGCTGATATGAACAAATGTAGTAAAGCATGTACTTAATGCTTCAGCAGTTTTCAACGCCTTTAATTAAAATAAGTGTTAATAAGTGTTCTATTCACAGATGAATGGGCAATTTACCGCAATGTCGTTTTCTGGGCAAAGGAAAATTCCCACTTCACATTGGAGTTGGAACATAATCCACGACATATTATGTTGTGGGCAGGTGTTGCTGCAAATTATTTGAATGGACTTTTTTTTTTGGAGGGACTGTTAACGGAACAATCTCACTGTCGCTATTACCATTGGAGGGACTGTTAGCGGAACAATCTCATTGTCGCTATTACCATTGGAGGGACTGTTAACGGAACAATCTCACTGTCGCTATTACCATTGGAGGGACTGTTAACGGAACAATCTCACTGTCACTATTACCATTGGAGGGACTGTTAACGAAACAATCTCACTGTCGCTATTACCATGGCCTCCACGAAGTCCCAACTTCACCATACATAGAAGAGAACGTTACTGCAGCTACAAAACTAACAAACTACAAGCTCCTGTGAGAGCTGCCTTTGCAACCATAACACCAGCAATGTTATGCAAAATGTCGCAAAGGACCTGGAGACGTATCCAACTCTGGAGCTTACACAGACCTGTTAGATTAAGTATGATATTACAGGAGAAACGTGGTATCAAGCCAACTAAAAGAATCTAGTACCAGTCGAATGAAGCCAATCACTAAAAGCCTAATTTTACAGCCTTACAATCTAATTATTTTTTAAAGGCCTGGAAAGGACACCAAGAAGGATAATTCAAACATATTTAAAATAAATGCTTTATTAATGGCTAATACAATAATCAAATACATATTACAACTAAATCACTTAACTTTATTTATTTGGGTTATTTTACCTGGCCGTATACACCA
Organism: Timema bartmani; assembly: GCA_902151455.1. Taxonomy (NCBI): domain Eukaryota; kingdom Metazoa; phylum Arthropoda; class Insecta; order Phasmatodea; family Timematidae; genus Timema; species Timema bartmani. The sequence continues at coordinate 193,755 of CABFWB010000782.1, forward strand.
CTGTGTAAGTGTAAACTTCAACTTAAAAAATGAAACATTTTTCAGCCATGCTGGGAATCAAACCTGGGACCTTTAGTTCAGTAGACAGACATGTTACAAACCGAGCTAAGGTACCTACCTGACAAATCACTTGAATAATTGAAAAATTAAAATACACATAAAAAAAAAAGCATTGCAATTTATCTTCTCTTGCAAAACATTGATGAATTAAGTTTTGAATAAAACCCATAGATTTTAGTAAAATAAAACTATCTCTAACAAATCACAAATTGAGTAAAAGTTGATATACACTTTTATCAAAAAACCAGTTAGCCGAGCCATTTCTAAGTGTTTGTTTTTACTTCAGCCTGTTTGGATTGGTCTTTTAAATAACATTTAGAAAATAGACTTGTTAGTATTAGACCGCTTTATGCAAAATGTTACCAATATTTATTTTTTGGTTGTGATGTTGTTTGGACCTATTGTGTGAGTGAAGAATGTTATTACTACTAGACAACAAATGTGCAGCCATTACCTCTGCACAGGACACTATACACGTGTGGTCTTGTTATTATTAATGGATGGATTATATAGGCTTTTAGCACTAACTTGTTGGCTGTATATTTGCTAAGTGACCAAGGGGTAACATTGGGGGTATTATCATGATGTCTGCTCAACTTGACCAATGAAATTACTGACTATTCCGCTGATCATTTCTTAAAATTCTCGACTCAAAAGTGTGTCACACCCTTCTCTCTCTCTCAAACCCCTTTTTAATTAATTTTGTTCATTAATAATAATGAGCCTGCCATTTTTCCCTTCCCCGCTTCCTCCGCCAATACCATGCCTGACCTAGCTGCATGATGGCTGTCACAATAGAAGTATTTAAAATAAGTCAGCGATCTCTGACATTTTTATTCTGATGAGGATAAATTTTGCTCTGCTTAAATTGTTGTATAATTATTCTATTTCATATTTTGAGCAAAACAACTTATTCCATGATTTTTTATTTATTTATTTATGAAATTCCGAACCATTCCTTCATCTATGAAAAGACGTGTATTAATCACAACTTGTGAATGTGAGGAATGCTAGACCTCCACCGAGGTTCGAATCCCACGTTAAACTGTAGGTCCTCCATTTCAACTCACAATCACCCTACCATTACCCATTAGCGTAAGTGTGTATAACCTGAAAGGCTAGTAAGACGCGGTGCTAATAAAAATATGAAGTTCCTGACTTATTCCCGTTTTCCCCTGACCACTCTCAAATTCCAGGCTAGTTCCTGTTTTCCATACCAATTATTCGTCAATGTGGAAATGCTTGCCCACATCTTTTTAAATCTCGCACGTTTGTTGACAACAATAAATGCAGCTGTGTATTGTCTGACCTTGATGAAACTTTGCCACGCAATCCAGAATAAACGCCGCGGCCTGCTGTCTACCAGGGTGAGGCCCAACCCTGCTGCTCAAACGCAAGTTTTCATAAAATCTTTTTGCTGGCAGCAATTGGATCACCCCCTACAGCCTTGACTTTGCGCCTAGTTACTACCATCTTTTCCTGCATCTGAAAAAGTTCCTCACTGGCAAGCATTTCCACACCAATGATGAGGGTCTACCAAAACTTATCTCACGATTCGACAAATGTTTAAATAACAATGGAAACTATGCTGAAAAGTATCTAAAATACTTAGGATCAGAAAAAAAAAAGTAGTTCCTATTTTATCTCAAAACAGTCCCTCACCCCTCGTATATTTAAAAATATTTAACATTGTCTCGGCAATGTAAAAAAATCCAGCTTATTGAACTATACAAATGAATAAGTATATTTATTTACATATGAATGTAAAATTGACTTAACGTTGTACGTGTAGTCAATATTATCAATTTTAATGTGGATGGCATAAGATGAACTTACTCTTAAGTTTTCAAAGCTAGCAGTACTGTGCGCTTCCAGCCTATGTAGTGTATAAATTGATCTTCACACTCTGCAACTTCAAAGCGCCACCAAACATAAATGGGAGGTGCTACTGGCAGGTAGCCCTTTTCAAAAATAAATTTGAAATATGAATCATAATCTACTTAATCTACTCATGTAAAATCAAAACGAAATAAGTTTTTAACAAGACAACTTTTACACTTTTTCTTTAAATATTTGAAGAGTCATAATTTCTTTTAATTTTTTTCAAACCTTGTGTAAGAGATATCCATTTCAGACGTTGCAGGTGTCGTTCCTGACTATTACTACAACCACCAAAAAAATTAATGGCTTTCCCACACAATAGGAATGAGACTTATAACGTGATATATTTGGAAACTCGTAAAACTGAGACAATTTATGTAAATGAAGCGTGCGGCCGAATAAGAGTCTATGTTACATTTAAACACATGTTGAGTTTTTGGTGGAAAAGAGGTTTATATAAAGTTCTCTTCCCACCCAATATAGTAGTTGTATTATTTTCCTTGAGATCGCAGCATGAACCAGTGTTTGTCTTCAGAGTGCAGCTTGTTTTTTCTCTGGAATAAAGGTCTATGTGCAGCAGTCACGTTGTTTGCCCCGTACAGGCTATATCATATTTTCCCAGCGTGTTTTCTTTATTTGTACACAAAAAGTTTATTATTTTGTGCTTTCATTAAATCGCGAGTGTGTGAATATCTCTATTTTTTGCTGCCCAGTGATCAAACAAATTGAGACAATATTATCTGTTTCAGACTCAGGATTTATTAATATTTTGGTACTCTCTAGTATTTATTCGAGTTTATGTACATTTAAAAAACTTACATTTAATTATTGTTATCATTTATTCTTGCTGTTGAAATAATTTAGTTTGGTGACAAAACAAGAACTCATTAGTGTAACATATATTTTCATTTTTTCATGTTCAGATAAAACAGTACACCGTAGTATTATGTTAAAGAGTAGACTTATTTAGAATGTGAACGGCATGGCCTTGTCTTCATCCTGGCCTGATTCATTCATTCATGCAAACCTGACACCTTGAATGTGTCTATTTTATGTTATTTATCAGAAGACAATATTTTCAGGTGAAATAATATTGCACTAAAATGTTTTCATAGTACTGTAGAAAAAGGGTCTATATAACCTGCTTGGATGCCACAGACGATTGTTACTCTAAAAAGTTTGAAAATGTATGTTCTCAAAACTTACCAATTGTAATATAGGACCTTTTTAGGCCGCACACTTCAAATATTATATGATTTTTTTTCTTTTTTAGTTTTTGTTATTACTGGATGCATCAGTGAATATTATATAATATACCATGAATGGGTGTGCAGACCCACTTTTTCAATTCAAAACAAACTTGAATCGAATATATATATACAGGGTTCCTACAGTATTTGTAAAAAAATTCTCCCTGACTTTTCCTGACTATTTTCCCAAGTTCCCTGACCAACTTCTCAGAAAATTTCCACTATAATTTTATGGTACTATTCATGTTGAAATATTAATTTAATTACATTTATTTCGGTCTCCTCCTCCCCTACAGCCGACCTTGCCTCACCTCTCATGGAAGAATAAGAACGCAGACGTCTTGCCAATCAGTTCAGGGAAATTGATGGAAAAATAACAAAATATATCAAACCCAATCAAAAAGGAAAAGCTGAAATCCATCTTCAATTGTTTTGCAGAAAGCTAGTTTACACTTCAGGAATGGATCACAGGTTGCTCTTTTCAGTATCCCTAAAGGTTTTGTTTTAGGAAGCTTTTCTTTTCTGAGAAACTTAACAACGTGGTCCCAAATTTGTAATGCCTTTTGAAAGAACATTGCATTTTCTAATCACTGCACACCACAGAACTTTAAAGGAAAAGTTGTACACTCTATCAACTGGGTAAAAAATGCTCGACGAGTTGTAGTCAGTGAACAGATAGTACGTGTGACACAATAAGCAATTTATATCCCAATTGACAGGTTCCACTCCTGTTCTCAAGGAACCATGAACAACATGAAAGCTCACATGTCCCCAGATTTAACAAAATACATACTTCATTGTCTGTGACAGATTTTGTGTGTTCCTGAACAAGTGTTATAAACTTTAAACTGACATTTGGACCATCCATTGACACTTGTATCAACTTAGAAAAAGGAAGAGGAGAAATACCATCCAAGAAATGCTTAAGTAATTCTTCAGCGGTGCTTCTATATAAAAAAAACACTGTCCAACTGACTGACAACTTTATGATTTTCCTTGTCCCAGAATCTGCTTACAATGTCCATTTGCCCTTGTTGAATAACTTTATTCAATGCCTCATCAAGACAAATTACAAAGATGTTACATGTTTTAGGCGGTCCAGTAAATTGTTATGAAAGAATGGAGCCAAGCCATGCACAGTGAAATATGCAGCCTTATCTCCACAAGAGTAAAGGCACTTGCAATGCAACACTTGAGAAAAATAAACTGAAAAATTGTACTTAAATTATTGCACAAATTGAAATACATTTTATTGTCAACAACTTGCAAAGCCCAAATGACTTCCGCCTTATTTATATTATCTTTCATAACAAAAGTGTTAGGGTTTCTTCGAGCCACTACACTACTTTCACTTTTGGCAACACCTTCCTTCTGCGGCTTTACAATTTATGATGAAACTGAAGTGTGACATGAATGGTCATTTCCCTGACTTTTCTTAAGCTTCCCTGAATTTAATTTTTTCCCCTGACTTTCCAGACCGTAGGAACCCTGATATAATTTTCTCAAAGCTGAATCGAAGTTCAAATATTTTTTGTTATGCTAGTTGTTTTATGCTTGAAAAAATATTATATTTAAGTTATTTTTCACTTATTTATATAACTTTACAAACTAAAATCACTTGGAAAATGTTTTATTGCACAAGTATTTGTAATATTTAGTTTTATTCTGATGAATACAGTTATTTTCACAACTTACAATTTAATAACTTCAGATTTTTTCAATATGAATATTGTTTTGTATTGTATAATATAACAGCTCAAAATGGCAATAATGGACCATTATTGGAGAAGATTCATAACTGTCGAAGCTGGTATTTTTTCAAAGACAAGTCAAAGTTTCGAAGCTTCGTAAACACCTAATACCATGCTTATTTCATTGAAATAATTATGTTCATTTTTAAATTAATAAATGGCAACTCTGCTGGGTATAAAAAGGACAGCGCTAATGGGTTGGAAAGAGATGGTAAGTGTCCATAAGATTCTGTACTTCAATTTAAGAGTGGAACAGAAGATGGTTTTTCAAAGACTGGCCAACATTATCATTAAAACTTGTGATTTGTTATAAGACTTTAGTTTAATTTTTATTTTAAATAAAACTATGCGTTCACAAAAAAAAANAAAGGTTTGTTCTTCCTTAAAACCAATGGGTCTACAGTTAAGACACATACTTTTTTTTTATAAATAATTTATAGTAGAAATGTATATAAGAACAAATCTTAAAACAAAGTTAACACTAAAAACCCAACTCTAGTGCCAAGATTAGACTATCTAGGAAATAAGATAATATTACCTGTGATATTCAGGTTATTCTAAAAGAGTTTATCAACATTTAAATTTTATTCAGATAGAAGTTAATTATCGAATGAATATTGAAATAAAATATCTCAGATAGCTCACAACTATATGTAAATTACTTTATTTCAAAATAGATTACCAAAGAAAGCCATAGAATGTGGCTGTGTAAATTTAATCTTTAAAAGCAATTCTGTCAGGTAGACAGACCTACTTTAGAATATTGTTTCACTGCTGACATGTTTATGTTACTTTTATTGATGTTCTTTTCAAACAATTTTTTTTTGTACTCTTGTCCTCCATAAATTTATATTATCTATTGCCACTGATGTAAACTATTTGAAGATGTGATTAGAAGATATTATTGTACAGGGTTAATATAATAGTTAAGATTTGAAATTCCTCGACTTTTTAGATTTTATAGCTAAGGAAATATATTTTTCCAAATATTTTATACATATAATTATAAACCAACATTTTAAACCAGAGTCTCTTTAAAAGAAAAGTTTTTAAAATGTATTTGGTAGAGGAATAATTTTAATAAGCCCCTTTTGAAAATGTATTTTTCACCAATGTCCTAAATTCAAAGTTATTAGGAAGATCTCGACCAAGATAAGAATTTATTAAAAACTTTTGCCATTGTGACAGGCAAATACATCCACATTTACATAATGTGGGGGGTGAGCTGCTGTGCTCTTGGATGACAGGTTTTGAATCATTAAAGGCAATAATCTTACCACTCTTTGCAAAATAAAGCTAATACCATATTTCAGCGTATAATCGTCACCACAGCATAGTCATCCCATCCTGTTTTTTTAGTACAAAAATTGGTTTGTAAAATTTCATCATGTAATTGTTGCATGGTATATTCCTGTTCGTCAAGCCAATTTAAAATATAAACAGAGGCAAGCTATGGAACATCCACGGCAGGAGAGGTGGTATCTGACAGCTTGGAAAAGCTTCCAAATATACATTCGCAAAGCCATATTATTATGATCTGCATGACCATATATTGCTTACTTAACTAACACATGATTACAGCTACTACTGCTACAAAAAAATTAAACTACATAGCTACATAACATAAAATGAAGATTTTTATAAAAATAAAAAAATACTCTTAATGCACAAACTTTCTGAGAACTATGTACACAACACTAACACTTTTGTACTGTAAACATTTTAATACCATTCACACAGAAAGATAAATGAACAAGTAACTCCACTCACTTGTTGTCACATATATTTGGACAACTCTTTGTATTTATGCTTATAAAAGAAATTACCCCTAAGTAAGAGGAAAAAAAACAACAGAAAACATAGAAACCAAATTAAACAGTGAACCATATTTCCATCACTGACAATGAACTTAGAAATACTTGATGGTTATTTACATTTAACTTTTAGAAGAACTCTGCGAGTCCTTGAATTCTGTGCATGATTTTATGGTTTTGAGCCGTAAATTATAGTTCGGGTTCAAACTCGACAGCTTTTTAGGCTCGGAAATCCAAGCTAGTCATTCAAGACTATTTCTGTGCTTTAGTGTGTGTCTGGTAATGGGCGATTCATTATTTAGTCTTCACTTTAATTGTCTGGATGTTGTTTGTGAATGTGCAGTTGGCATATGATCCTTTTATTGTAAAAATATTAACACTATTTAATTTCAAATATGTCTTTAGTTTATTTAAAATAAGTCTGATTTTCATTTAATTTTTTTAAATTTCCATTATCTTATTTTTAATTAAATAATTCAGTTTTAAAAGTGTATATTTATTAAATATAAGTTCAGCTCAACTAGATACTCTGGAATTTCCCAAAAGCCGCAAACCACAACCGTTTAGAAAAGGTGTTAAAATTTATACCAGAGCATTTCGTGTGTAGATAGAATCTAGTGGCAAGATTTATGGGTGTATCTCTTTTAAACGCATTTCTACCCCCTTAAATTAAGTTGATAATAATCGTAATAATTAAAAACAAAACCAACCGTTTGTTTTCCAATCCTCTTTCTGGATTAATTCTGTGGTGCAGTTTTTAATAGCTGCCCTCGTCCACATTTTCTTAAATTAAGTTGTGAAATGATTCCTACATTTTAAACTACAAGTTGTGAAGTAAAGCTGTCATAGCATCAAATTGCATTTTTCCTGAATAAGTTTCCTAAACATTTGCAAATAAGTACATTTAATGTTGATGTAATAAAACCTAATATATGTGTGCATGTATTTTTTGTATAGGGAAAGAGAAATGGAGAATAATTTTCATAGCCACCAGGGGTGTACAAAGGTGACTTTTAAAATGTGAAATGAAGTCGAAGCAAAGCTTAAAACATGTGAAGAAACATCAAAGATTAGGTTTTTGTTCTTGTCACATAACACTTTTAATTTTTAAATTAAACACATCAAGGTTAAAATAAAGGTTTGGAGAAATGAACAAAGCTAGCTATTTTCTTTTATATATCTGATTTTGTCTATGCTTCTGTTATAGATGTCATTTAATCACAATTTGGTGTTAAAATAATGTTTAATAGCTGTTTTAAAATGATTGTATGTGGAGATAACTCATAATAAGTAAAATATTTCAAATCTGTTTGTAATCTATGGAGATTTTTTTTCTTATTTCAAAACATTTCGAAGAGGCGAAGGTTACTGTGGGTGTCAAAGTTGAAGCGAAGGAGATTCGGCCTTTGACTTCAACATTTCAAAGCTTTGTAAATCCTAGCAACCAAACTATTTCTGTTCATTGGCTGTGATGGGAGATGTAAAATTTCAAAACATTAAAATTAAGTTTTGTATGTCCCTCGTGTCTTATTTAAAATGTTATATATATAAATTAAGTTTTGTCTGTCCCTCGAGTCTTATTTAAAATGTTATATATATATATAACATTTTAAATAAGATTACATATATATATATATATATATAACATTTTAAATAAGATTATATATATATATATAACATTTTAAATAAGATTACATATATATATATATATATATGCATATATATATATGCATGCATATTTAGTTTGGGTTAGTGGTTACATACCATTAAGAGAGCATATAAATAAATAACACTATTTAGACTTAATTCAGTTCAAAGAATATATGGCTGTTTAGTTCTAACAATGAGGTAATAAGTTGAAAATAAATGGTCATATTTTAATAAACATGGTAAACTATAATTTCCAGAACATGTCTGAAAATACAAGGCTTTGTTTTGGTTTCATTAGCCAATTTTTGAGCAAACACGTATTCCAAAAAAAAAAAAAAAAAAAAAAAAAAAGCAGCTAAGAATGTAATATTGGTCAATAATTGCACATTAGGTTGTTCTGGGGAATATATTTACATTTTACATATGTGGCCCTACATACCGCCATAGTCAATCTAAAAATATACTTTATTTAGTGAGCATACTTAGCAAATACTAATAAGAGAGAAAATCATAAAACTATAATAAAACACACAAAGAAGTCAAAAGTTGAGTTGTTGAATAAAATATTGTTTGACCACTATAAATATTTACACACAGGTCACTGTTTAACATTAAGTTTATCAGTCTTGAATGATTCATTTTTCTTCATTTAACAAAAATGCACCTAAATTTGACAGCAATAAATTTACTCACAAACACTAAATAAAATTAAAGATTATTTTCTATAACTTTACCTACCAGTAAACAATTTTATAGTAACTTTGTTTTTAGCATATTAATTTAAGAGGAATAAGATGATAAATACACTATCCAAATTTATAAAATTATAAATGCATACTAATTAAAAAACAAAACAGCTAATCTGTTTTCATATATTTTAGTTTGAACTCAGACACTCGACAAATTACAAAAAAAAAGTTTCTTGACACAACCAGCTCAAGATTCTGCAGAAGCACACATTTGCCAAATCAATTAAATATAGTAGAAAGTAGGAAAAAACCTATCTAATGAAAAAGATCCATTGTTTCAAAGATCTAATATACTACAAAGAATTTATAACTCAACACAAACTCCTCTGTGTAAAATACGGTAAAAATATCTGAGTTAGGAATTCCATTTGTTCCATTTGAAATATTAGAAATTCATTTTCAAAAGTTGTTGTCTTGCAATAATTTCATCTCTAATGAATAAAAAGCGCTGGAATAGCTGTGAGTTAAAAAAAAAAGAAGATTACTCACAAGATAACATAAATAAACCCTGATTTCCTAACCAAGAACCTTATCTGACTACATAGAAAAGTTACCAGATCTATTTTCATGTGTCCATACGCCAAACCCTATGATATGAAAGCCAAAACTTTCAAAACAGACAGTTTTTTTAAATTAGTCTTTTCTTTTGAGTGTTTTTACATTACATTCGCATTAAGAGTTTTAAGAATAAAAGAGTATGTATGACTCAGCGTATGGGTGTTGTTGAAGCGAAGGGAGTATGCAAGTTTAGGGAAGTGGGGAGAAAGGGCTGGATTAAGTACAGAGTTGTCTTTTTGGAACCATATGCATAGTTTTTTGCCTACCTTTAAGGGAACAGAGTGATGAATGCACGTATGTGTGAAATATTAAATTAAAAGTGAATGAAGTCCACTAAAAGAAAGATAATTAATTTATTCCTGAATTTTGGGAACATCCACATTTCAAAGTTTTTTCCTTGAAGTTCGGGATCCCACATAAGCCTAGCAATATCATTAAATAGTTATATCTCCCTAGTTTGTGCACAATCTCGAACACTCAACACTATGACAACTCCATACATGTACGAAAAATACATGTTTACAGTACAAGTAAAGAATAGCAAGTTCAAGACAATTTGAATGAATTTTTGCAAAATGTTTCCCGATGCAGCACAACATTACAGTCATCAGTAAAAAAAGAGAAGAGCAATCAATCACTCGTTTATGAAAACATCTTACATAATAGCATCTTAGGAACATCTGCTTCCCTTCTTAGGTGTGAATTGGTCAAATGCTGTTTCTTTACAGGAAAAATAACCGGTCAGCCAACTGCTCTGAGAATTCCTTCTTTAGGTTCGTGCCCACAAGTTGCGCTAACTTGTGAGCATACTGAAAAAAACAACAACAAGGCAATAGGATAAGAGGAGAAAACAAGTCACCTTTACTTACCTAAAATTGAATAGTGGTAGATTTTTTTTTGAAAAAAGAGCTTACTTAAAGGTTTTAATTTATGTGTATTACACACTAATTCACAAGGACACTGGAATATCTCAGGAGGTGTTTTGACTGAACTTTTACTTAGCCCATTAAAATTAACATTAAAATATTTTTAAAATTCACTGTATCATTATCGAATGTATTATACTTACGCGAAATAAAAATAAATGGAATATTTTTATGAAAATGAATAAGTGGCCTTTTAAATTTGAATAATGGTCAATTATGTTGAGATTTAAAGATATCCAAACTACACAAATTTTTACTCAGTAGCAGACAACATTATTACTAAAGGGGGACAAACATAATATGACTTTTACATTGTACGTTTTGCAATGTAGCACCAATGTTGTGTTTGTCCCTTTTTATATTTTTCTATCCACCTTTCCTGTACCATCTTTCAAATAGAACAAAATACCTCAAAGAGCAAAAAGAGGTTTACCTTAACTTATATATATCCACATCCAATTTCCATTTCCTGTGTTTGTCCTTTATGTTATTCCTTTTACATGTTCCTATCTAATTGTCCAATCATTCTTTACCATTTTTCCTTTTATCCGCTTTGTGTTTTTTAGTTTCCTTTTTTAGGATGTTGCGCTGCACGGTTTATACTCTATCTCGATGAGTTCCGATAGAATGAAACCTCCGTTGAGCAATTGAGTGGTAACGATCGATTTTCTTTAAGATGCTGCCATTACCTCTTTGTCCAGTGGCAGCAATATAAAGTGTGAATTGTATTCTTCTTTAACCCTCTACATGCTAGAGCAGTATTAAAAAGTCTTCCATTTTGTCATGTGTTTGAAATATATTCGGACGTTTTAATACGTCTCTAGCAGTGTTAGGAGGCCGTCTATGGATAATTAGTACCAAAATTGCCTCTAGATCGCACATGAATTTGTTATTTCAATAGAAACAATAAATCTTTACAGCTGGCATCGAGTCTGGTTATACGACCCTGTTTGAGATTAGTTCATGTTCTTATCTGTGACCATATTATTTTGTTTGTGTTTTATATTTATTATATAAGCACTGGTAGTTATAGCATCATTAATATTTTTATTTCTTCACACTTCTTTTGCAGGTTATTATTTTTCATAAATTTCGTATTTTGGTCTACTCTGTTTTTACATGAATTTTTCTGAACACTTCTAAGCTTTTATCATGTATTCTGTGACAGTGTTCATTTACTTATTTATAATATTTTTATCTTCTCTAAACATTCTATACAAAACTAGCTTTTTCTATATTTTTATTACATTGTATTTATTTCATACATTTATTCTTGTGTGTTCATAAAAGGGAAAAAAAGAAACTGGAAAAGATGGTAGGCGAGACACAAGCAAGATATCAGTGAAATATGTGCTAAGTTGGTTTGTGTGTTGTGCCCAGCTTTGAATAAAAAAAAAAAAAGTTTGTTACGTTGAGTTTTTAGTAATGTTTAATATTAACGTTAGCCTTTACTGACATACTTTATTAATTACACCAAGTTTGTTACAAAAGTTTTTTATAAATTTTTTTTCTTGTTATCATAATATATCAAATTAAATAGAATAATCTAATCTTTAAAAGGATGTAAATGTCAATATTATATCATATTTACTTTGTTATCAGAGAAATCACAAAATATGCTAAAAATGACCAGCATTTCTGGTATGGACCATGTATTTTCTGTAAGCAGTGAAAGTTTTAACTATAAGAGCCATATTGTGTTTGTTCCTTTTAAATGTTTCTATCCACCTTCCCTGTACCTTCTTCCAAATGTTTTCATTAAAAAGAAATATATTAATTAATATTTTAAAATGTCTTATGGCTACAAGCATAAAACTACTTAAATAGCAATATACATTAAAGAAATAGCTGTTTATAACTGTCCTAATTTATTGTGTACTATTTAATAAACAATTTTTACAATGAAGGCCTACAAGATAAACAACAACCCAACCATTACTGAATAACTTTATAAACAAAAACGTTTATGTATTTTTATCATCATTCTTCAAGTCAATCATCAAAGTACAAAGAAAGCACTATTTCAAAATTTTCGATTTTCAGGCTAGTATGCTTATCTGACAATATTTGAATGTGCCAAAAAAGCATGTTCACTATACAAACTAGACACTGGTTTGCATATTGTTTTCATGCTGTTGGTATCAAACTTTTTGTGGGCTTCTTTCACGCCACACAATATATCCAAAATGTTAGTTTAAAAAAAAATATATTGCTCTGCATTGTTCTCACTTGTTTCTGCAGAGCAAAATATCCTCTCTGAAAGTTAATTTCGAGGCAGCAGCATTTCAAAATTGGTATTTTCCGAGATGATTGGTTTGTCCCAATTGAGTGAGCATCAAAAAGGGCACCATTGTTTTGAATGGGTTTGATTGATGAAGTGAATTCAGCTTTATATAAGGCAATGCCTTTCTAAAGATTGAAACCAACTATTGACATTTACTCATTTTAGAGATGGAAGAATTTTTTAACTTATCGTACAAGCTATCTTTTGAAAATTCACTCTTTTCAGCAACACTTAAAAAAAAACCCCACACACACTAAAGTAACGTTAAGTGATATATTATGACCTTGCTTGATAGTGACATAGGATATAAAACAAGAAATCTCATTCTAGCTTGAACTTGGTGGTGTTTTCTTCTTCTTTTTCTTTAAATACTAGCCTTTAGTCCACAATATGGTCGTTAAAGTAGCCAGTTCAAACATTTATTTTGTCAATAATCTTTAGTTGAGGGAAATTAGTTTGCTTTGGAAAGTAAACTATATAAATGCAGTTGGTACTTTTCCTTCCCCAAGAATTCTTGGAATAAAGGCAAAAAAGTCTGCTAATTCTATTGTTAATTAATATTCAAACAAAAAAAAATGAGCATAATTCACATTTAAATGGCCAAATAAATTTTTTTACTAGTGCTTTATTTCATTTTAAAGAGTGGCTACAACATTTTTATTATAATACTTCCAGGTCTTCATGACATTTAAAAAAATTCCCAGCTCAACCCTTTTCACCTTTTCTTGGCGATTTTCCATTTATAGGTATTATTTGTGTAGTCGTGTAAATGTTTTTAAATTTAAAGTTTTTACCTGTCTCTAGCCACCATGTTTTATTTTGTGTAAGTATTTTTAGTTTAAAAATGCTGCAACAATCTTTAGTTGATTTCATGGCAATTTTAATGTGTTAAGTAAAAATTTCTTATAGATACGTATATCTAAATTTTTGTGTCTCTACTTATGACTAATGAAGGACTCACCTGGCATGGAGCCGGGACCCTAATAGTGCCAGGCCAGTTGTAGTACATGTGACACATCTTATATGTGAACCTCTGTACGTGGTCAGGCTTCATATTGGCAGAGTCGTACACAACCACATAGTGTGTGGGTGTAACTGTGCCCTAAAACATAGCCATAAAGTTATTTTTTACATTATATATGTGTCGACGTTTTTTTATTCACCATGTTGGTAAGACCTTTTGCGTACCCTCTGGACCATAGGACAAATACAGTGGTAGATGCGACACTCGTTGGTCTAGCCCATACAACAGAGGTTGGTGGTTTATTTTGTATGTGCATGTGTCATGAATCGTGATAATGATCACCATAGATCAGAACCCATGTGTGTGTTCTTACTTATCATATACTTATCACCAAATTAAATCTAGCCCGCTTTAGTGGCCGCACGACCTAATGTGTCACTCTCGCAGTAGACTATACTGCCGGTAACAGGGAGATAAAGGTTCAAATCTCAGTCGTGTTTACTGAGAATTTTTCTTAAAATGATTTTCCATCCTTACTCCACACAAATGCGGATACACTTCATCTAAATATAACCTTGCTACTTCCTAAAACCATTAGCATAACTAATGAATGAGCATAAAACCTGAAGAGGTGGTGCTTAAAAGTAATACATTTTTTAAAAGTATTATTTACTATATTTTATATGAAAACCAATGTAATACTGGTAATGTAAGGGTACAAACTAAATGACTGAAAATTAGTATAATGGTTTGCACTGTTTTGTTTTGATCAGTTATTGAATATTAGGTTTTACAACTGGTAGGCAGAAAAAATTATCTTACTTTGGAAAAGGGATTGAAATAAAGAATGTCTTTAATTATTACCTACTTATCAGGCATTAGGAATTCAATAGTTAATTGCCGCACTTACAAAAAGTATGCCACCTATCCTTATCTTGAGCTAGTCTATCCAGTCCACTTCATTACACCGTATCCATATTTTGAGCTAATTCTACCCAGTCCACCTCATTACACCTTATCTTTTTCAGTTCAATTCTAATGTTATCCTCATATTTGCGCCTAGGTCTTCCCATTCTTCTCTTTCCACTGGGTTTACCAGTCAGTACCTTGCACTGCTTGTCCTGCCTACAGTAATCTATGAGTCTTGATTATCGTAACAATATCTTGTAACGAGTACAAGGTATGTAATTATTAGCTGAGTTTTAACATTATTTTCAAATAGTTTCATACACTCCTCCTCCTGTGGATGTGCTTATGCCTCACCAGGCTGGGAACCCCTGACGTACAACAATGATTAGTTACAGAGACATTCAGGTGTAGTTTATTGCTAGTCTTAATGATTGGTGAAATATCCCTGGGTAACAGTGTGTGCATGCCTGTGTTTGTGATTTGTATTGTATTTGAAAAAGGCCAAAATATTTGTTTTATTTGTACTGATAAATTAAGTTACATTTTAAAGTTTATTTGTTTTCCCTTATCTCTAAATGGAGTTTTTTTTACATCTTGATCTGACATTAACTTTTTTCCCCTTCATTTCCCACTTTTTGAAATTTGATTGAAATAAATTGTGTCATTCAATTTGAATCATTTGTTTGAGTTTTGATTCCTTTGTAACTGTATGATCCAGCCAACAATTATTTTATTTACTACACTTATAATTATTAGAGACCATGCATTATGGTTTAGAAATTCTCAAATAAGAATAAATTTCATAATAAAAAAAGGTTTTATAGAATTTAAAATAAACTCAAATTCCCTTAATAAATTTGCACATAAAGAGTTTTCTACTTAATCGGACTCTATATATTCTCACACTCACAAATTTTCTCTTAGTCAAATATGCTAAGTATTCTTTGCATGTTACTTGGCTAGTATATCAAATAAAACTATAGTATAACAATAATAAAACAATTATCATGTCCCTCCATCACTGATTCTGCCATACAAAACATAGATAAGGCAAATTTAAAAAGGAAGATAGAAATAGTTGAGCTTTCAACAATCAAAAACAGCTATATCAGTTCACAAGGGTTTATTCAATCATTCTGGATAGTCTCCTGATTGGATCTCTGGGTGAGGACTATTCTGAGGGAGTATTGGGATAGTAAAGCTAGGAAAGAGATTAGGACTGGAATGAAGAATGTTAGGAGTTTATATGGACCAGGGGCGCTATAATCAATTAAGTAAGTAGGTTTCGATTAGATATTGTAGCTATACAAAAAGTTAGATGGTCAGGAGATGGTGGGGTAGAATCAGGCTGATATGTATTTTTTTCATGTAGGAACAGAGAGAATTAATTTAGGAAGACGCTTTCTAATCTGCAGAAAGAAAAGGCAATTATGTCTGTAAATATAAATGATCATAGTCGAAGAGATCGTTCCGCTAAGGCAATCTAGAGGTAAAATTATAATACTAATTTCAAAATCTAAATGGATCGTACTTCATGTCAGTAAGTTGTTGACATCTCACCCGCTGTCAGCAGTGTCTTGTGACCAAAATTCTTAGGCAAGCTTGGAAGGGGTGCCTTAAAAGGAGAGTCCCAGATTTTTTTTTTTTTAACTTATGCTTTAATAAGTTATTTGGCAGTTTTTTTAATGATAGTTATGGCTTCAGGCGTCGTCCTGTTCTGTGATTTACATTATTGTGTTATTACTTATTATAGACATTTACCTATAAACTTTAGTTTGTTAGTTTTCACTGATACACACATCAAAACAAAAGCACCTGCTACGATAAACTCCACAAAGTTCTAAAGCCCGGTACATACAACACAATTTCTTGTGCAAAAAGTTGTGTAAGAAATTGTACAATATCTTGATCACATGGATTGCATACAAATTTTAGTCAGTGACTGTTCACACAGCAATTGTGATTGCATACAATATTTGAAAAAAATAATAGATGTTTTTGCTCTTTTTATGGAAAAATAATGATTGTATTATTTGGAAAATATTTGTATTTAATGTAAATAATTTCTTAATCATTCCTAAATATTATGAAATTAAAAACAGATTTTTTTTTTCTTCTTCTAAACAGTTTAAAACCTTTATAAATGGCCCAATTATTTGTTTTCAAGCATTTATCTGTTTTTCTTACAATCACTTTTTTTTTTAAAAAAGTAACTGCCTAGCAGATGAAGTTTTCGTATTTACAACTCAAAAGTTGAACAAGAAAAATGGCTGATATAGGACACATTCTATTTCCTGAAATGGTATACAATAAGTTGTGCAAAGCAGATCTTGTACCAGTTTTGGTGTTCACAAAACGCCATCTTCAGGCTGCAAATTCTTGTACAACTTTATGTACAAGAAGTTGTGTCGTGTGTACCGAGCTTAAAGATGTGTAGGCACAGGGTCAGTACCTTGACAATTATTAATTTCCCCTTTCATGCCAAACCATCCCAATATGTTTTGAAAGGGGAACAGAGGGGTAGTGACTTCGGTTCTAATTGTCACCTTTCGGGAAAGAGAAGTCGTAGCTCGGCTGCTAGCATTTTTACCTGACATCCGCAGCTCTTCCCCTTCTCTTCCCTCCGAAACCTATGACGTAATAAATAATAACTACACTAGCTAGAGCAATGGGATGAAAGTCGGACAAATACCGGCTTTCAACCACCATTAGATGGACTAGTGGACGTCTTGCATGCATATTAAGGTCAATGTTATGTAGGTAATTTTTTTTTCCAAGCCCACTGATGCTAGAATTACATTTAAATGATTACCAGGAGAATATTTTTCAAACATTAAATAAAATAATTACATATCTTTAATTAAAGGCAAGCAGTGCTTGCCCTGACACAACGCCACTGCCCGCTGTCCAGGAATGTAAAATTAAGAATATACAAAACCATAATTTTACCAGTTTCTTCGATTTTGAAACGTGGTTTCTTACCTTACATGATGAAAACAAATTTAGGGTGTTTGAAAACAAGGTGCTTAGGTAACAAAAAGGGCTGAGGCCACTGGAGAGCAGAGGAGGTTACATAATGATGAGTTACATACCCTTGTAGATTAAGGTGGGAAGGACATGCAGTATGAATGGGAGATTCTAGAACCATGTTCAGAGTACTGACTGGCAAACCCAATGGGAAGAGAATATTGGGAAGACCTTGATGCAGATGGAAGGATAGCATTGTAATGGGCCTGAAAAAGATAGGATGTAATGAGGTGGCCTGGATAGAACTAGCTCAAGATAGGAATAGGTGGCGTACTTTTGTAAATGTGGTAATGAACTTTCAAGTTCCTAATTCCATAGAGTAAGTAAGCATTGCGTAGTAAGCAAATATTTACATGGTACTGGGACTTCTCGGACACGCTGTAGTTCAAAGTCAAACACATCTGCAAATTTAAACTTTTATTTTGGGAATCAGTACAAGGTTAGAAGGGTATGAGGCAATAGCAGTGTTAGCCATCCTATTTCCAACTGTAGAATTCATTCCGGTAGCCAGAGTGTAACACATGTTGCGCAACCTACTAATATGATAATCAGGGCTCGGATTTTGATGACCTATAAATATAAAAATAATCTAAGAATTCTAAAAAAAGACCTTAAAGTATGAACAAAAACTCATAATAAGTGCATTTGACTAAATCAAACACGTACTTTACAAAAAAATGTAAGACGCAACGAAAAGCCTTTAGCAACTAAACTCTTGCACTCTGCTAAATATAATATTGATTTACATATATCTGCTTCAGAATTAACAGCTAGCCCATCCCAACGCAACCCTCTTTGCTTAGTTACAGTGTTTCACCAGGAATGTGTATTTTACAACTGTACAAGCATTTTAGCAAAGAAGATACAAAGTTCATTGCTTACATTATCTTCTCATTCTAACAACTGTGTGTTGAGAAAATTTATGTTTGAACATTTATGCATTTATAAATGACTGGTATTTAAAAATATACTTATTCAACATGAATGCTTTAAAATGACTCAAAAATGCCATAATATGTCACAAACCATGAAAATATAAATTTCTACAAGAGGATAATGAACAGAGTTTATATACTTTTGAGCAATGTATGTAATGAACCAAAAAATATAATAAAATCACATGTAATCAAAATCTGAGCGTTGATGATAGCTACAGCTAATGAATCTCTATAACTCATTATGTGGAGTGATATAAAACTGACCTGTCTGACGTGTTGTGACACGAGGAAGAAGTCATACCACTGCCTCCTCGTGATGGTGTGGTCCATGATGCTGCCTGGAGGAGGGTTGTCCAAACCTCCACCTCCACGGCTTCCACCCTAAGCAAAAGTAATCGGGTGATGGAATATTTTTTTATATGAAATTTTATCTTTTTAGAATTCAATATTTGGATTTCAAATAATAGTTTGGGAGTTAATATTTGAATATTTATACAGCCTTGATTTTAAGGCTATCCAATTTTTTTTAAACTAATTTGAGAACATAGGAAGAGGCAAGTGAATAAGGAAATTAAAAAAGATTAGAGAATATACAAATTGGAAAACCACAATGATAATCATAATGTGGAAAAAAACTTCTCGCATCCCCCATTTGGGATTCAAATCAAATACTGACCTTTGAGGCCAGCTGATCTCGGCTGTGCTAGGTTAAATTCTACCAGAAGTTACAATAGTTATCTAGGACTTTAACACTAGGTGAATGAAAACTTACAAGATCTGCAAAAATGCGCGTGTTGATCCTCTTCTGGCAGACAACGAAGGTCAACTTTGGCGCATATCCTTGACATATCTTGGAAAAACAGTTCTCAATTTGAGGAATCTCATGCTTGAGTGTTGTGTTAAGCTGGCCATCGCCAACACCATCTCGGTAAAAGATAATTTTATCAGGAAATTGATGGTTTTCCTGTAATAACATTAAAGGGGGCAATTAACAACAAGTAAAAATATAATCAGTAGGGATATCAAACTCAAATCTTTAATTCTTTACTAGTATCGTAAGAATTGAGAACCAATCTTAATATAATTTTCTTAACTCTACATAGATCGAGCCTGATTGTTTTGTTTTGATTTGATTTTTTTAAATTATTTATTAGTGGTTGATTGGATCTCGAATTCTTGGAAAAAAGTAAGGAATTTAGCCATTCCTGCTAGTAAGGTGGTATTGGCTACAGTAGCCCAGTGGCTTCTTTGGTGCTGACTGACAGTTCACAAATGACAGCTGACAGTCAACATTTAGGTATATACCTAAATTTTGACTGTCAGAAGTGACAGCTGCTAAGCACATGTTTTTAAAGATCATATGGTTCAGCGTAGGGATACATAATTTGGTCTGGTAGCTTTTCAAAGCCGTCAGCTGTCGGCTGTGAGCTGTCAGTCAGCACCAAAGAAGCCATGGGGCTACTGTATTTCCCATTAAGTTACAAGAGGAAAACAAAGCGTGCTTTGCTTTGTGTTACCGCAGGCAGTGCTGACTCATCACTTAAGGTAATTCAATAAAAAAAATTTTTTTTGCACAATTTTAACAATTGTTTATTACAAACTTATACAGTTAAATTCCTTGACTTTTCCAGGTTTTACAAACGATGTTTAAACAAAATTCCAAACCTAGCCTTTTTAAAGTTTTTCTTGGCGGATGGGATTTTTATGTTTGTTTTGCATTGATCACATAATAAAAGAAATTGAAGCTACCAAACATCAACATTTTTCTTTTTATTATTTCTCTTGCAACATTTGCACTATGGCTGGTTCCTTGAGCCTACATGGCATGTATGTTCAAGTAACTTAAGAACTAGTGAGAACGGTTGACTTGAATACAATTATGAATACTTCAACTTTAAATAACAATTTTAAGCGATTGATAAATGGGATTATATAGAACTGTGAAGTTGGAAGAGAGAGAAAAAAGTTTTAATACAATTAATCTACTATAAGTGTTATCTTAGTTGTTTATGATGTAACAACAAACAAAATACAATCTTTTGTGGTATGAACCCTTGAACAATTAAAAAATAATGATATATTTTCACTTTGAAATTAATCATTTTTAAGGATTTGAGTTCTGAGGGAAAATTTAAGATTCGTATTCAAGAAATATAGGATTCGACCCATCTCAAGTCCAAAGTATGACTTGTGAACATATTTGGTACTAGGACTTTCTTACCTCCTTGTACCTATGGATTGCATTTATCAACATTGCAAGCAATGTGTCGAGCAATTCCTGGCTGGGTAGTTGGACAGCTACCCTACTGTACCACTTGGTCATATCCCCATCAAGGGACGCCACAAACCCTGCCCAACTTTTACCCTTGGATTCTGTGTCGTGGTATGAGTCAACACCACAAACCATAACATTTTTCTGAAACAAGGATACACAACCAAATTAAATCAAGCTTAATAACTTCATGATGAGAGAGGGTCTTTTAACATTTTCACTATGGAGAATTTCCCCCTTAAATCGCACTGCATGCGCTTATGCATACTAACAATCTCTTTCTAGCTCAAAGGTACTTAAACTTTTTTTATTTGCAACCCTTTTTCATAAGACAAAATTATAAGTGACCCCAAGCAGTAGTGGTTAAGTTGAGTTTATTTATACTCTGTCTGTTATTGAGCAGTTATAGACCAAATGAGGAAAAAAATACTAAACACATTATTTGCAAAAAATGCATAGTTGCAATTATATTTATTATCTGTGATTACATTTTTATATCAAACTTTACATATAGAGATAAAAATACAAAAATTAAAAAAGGTAACTGTTATAAATAATAAGTAATAAGCAAAAAACATATTTTATGAGATGGAGTAACATGCTTATTTTGACAAAATAAACCCAGTTATATTAATTTTAATTGTAGTAAGGAGAAATATGAATTTATATTACAAGGAACGTACTTGGATGGAACAGCTAATTAGATTAACTGGTACAACTTCTTTAGTCAAACTGAACAATATAAATTAAGAAACATAACATAAAGATAATTTATTCAAAGATAAACTATTATATCAAGAAATTAAGTCAAATAAAACAGGTACAATAACATTTATAAACAATCATCAATTAGCATAAAATAATTAAAAATGTAAATCTGTGATGATTTTTTTAAAAATGTTATTGTATCTGTTTTATTTGACTTAATTTCTTGATATAATAGTTTATCTTTGAATAAATTATCTTTATGTTATGTTTCTTAATTTATATTGTTCAATTTGACCAAAGAAGTTGTACCAATTAATCTAATTAGCTGTTCCATTCAAGTACGTTCCTTGTATTATAAAATAAGCCCAGTTTTAACAACTGCTCTTTTCAACCAATAGAAGCCATTAGTTTATCTTAGTTAATTACACAAACGACTTTTAAGATTGTGTTTACATATGTAATCATGTCAGGATACCTTTGTAATATACTATACAAAATAAAAAGCAAGGTTTTAGTAATTTTTTAATTTCAATAGTTCTAAAATAAATATCTAATTCACCCACTCTTGTAAGTGTTCACTTCAACCCCCAGAAATGTTTTAGTGACACTTGGAGAAGTCGCAGCCCACATTTTAAGAACCTGTTTTAGCCCATACGGATCACGGTCATTTTTTGTACTAAGTGAAGCTAGCATTTTGTAGCTTAAACCTTAATATTTCTATTTCAATAAAATAATTACCTTCTTCCAAGTATATATTAGAAATTACCTCAAAAAGTGAAAAGAGGTTTTCCTTAGAGATATATTTTATATATTTGCATCCTATGCCCTTTTTCCTGTGTTTGTCCTTAATGGTATTCCTTTTACATGTTCCTATTTAAGTGTCCTTTACCAATTTCATTTTTCTATTTCTCCCTTTTTTTCCCCTTACCTCTTTTAGGAAGTTACGTTCCATGTTTCACACCCCTCCCTGATTAGTCCCGATAGAATGAAACCTAGGTTGGGGGATTGGGTGGTGACGATCAATTGTCTAAAAGAGGCAGCCAATACCTCTTTGTCCAGTGGCAGCAATGTTAAGTGTCAACTGTGTTCTTCTTTTCATTGTGAAAGACATATTGTGTCAATTCCCTTTATATGTTTTCTATATATCTTTCCTGTACCATCTTCCAAATACACATTACAAATTACCCCAGAAAGCGAAAAGAGGTTTTCCTTAAAGAGATGTGTGTTTTATGTGTTATTTATGTTTCTCTTTACATAAAAAAGGAGTATTTCCAAACATTAAAAAAATGTGTAAACGTGAAAATGTTAACAAGTTGAAAGGATCAAAAGTGTAAGAAGAAATGAAGCGAGGGGAGGTTTGTTTCTATCTAGTCCTAACCTAACTATTCTTTCAGGTTGGCTTTCTTCACTATCAATTACTTTACATCATTGTTGAGTGTTTCTACACTGTCTTACTATACATTTACAAGCCATCAGGCAATAATTCATTATATCTACAATATTTATCTGAATCTAAGACGAGTTATTTTCCTAAATTTGTAGCTTCAAAATCTAGGGGTCGTCTTAAAATCGCAGACTAAGGAATGGGTTAGGCCTACATCAAAAGGTAACATTTTACATATTTATTTAATATTAATATAATAGTGCAGGGCTGCCTTTTTTTTAGAGATTGTATCAATTTTCGCAAATTTTAAAGGTATAACATAGATTACAGGATCTATGGTTATTTTCACAGATTTTTAGGTTATCATTAAAAATAATTACCTAGTTGTGGCCCGATACGATACTTGATAACCAGAGTATCAACTGGTATAGCAATAATCAATACTATACGCTAAAAATCTCGATACTACTCTTTAGTACTAAACACGGTTTCTCGAATGGGTTGGGGCTTGTGATGGGTATAATCAAATTGAATTTTATTTCAATGTGCTGTTTTTGATAACTTTTCCATTTAGTTCACTACGATATTAAAAATTCAGCCATTCACAATAATCAAAATAGATTTAAAAACAAAAAAATTAATTATCAAATTGTTATGTAATTAAGTCTTATGACTTTGCCTACATAGCTAGCGCTTGTAAGTAAGAGTGATGACGACTCAAATCGATTTTAAACAAACAATCAATAATAGATAGAGTTTACTAGACAATTTTAGCGATGCCAAACTTAAGTTTTAATTCGTGAAACTCAACAAAATATCTAACTTTTGAATGAAATCAAGTAAATTATTATCTTTGATTAGATGTTCCTAGCTCATCAGTTTTGAAATAAGAATAAAGATTCTTATTTAATTATCACTAATCGTCATGTCGGCTGACTTTTACGGCAGTTTATAGCAGACATTTAATCGCTTAGATTTTTTGTAACATGTGAAATGTGTCTATCTTTTCTTTATAAAAGCAACAGTTTTTTATATTTATCCTTTGATTTCTTTCTATATTTCTTTATGTTATATAATTTTTGTTTCTGTATACCATTGTAAAAGTGAAAGTGTCACATTTAAGAAGTAAGCGTGTTAATAGTCGAGTCCAATGTTAGTATTTAGGGGGAGTAGGATATGTATGAGACTCGGATTTTCACTAACGATTATCATGTGTCATAATAAAAGCTAGCTTCTCATTGTTTCTATGAAACTTCTTCAAAGTTAACTTTCATATGCAAAAGCAATATTTGCGGAAAAAAAATTCCTTAGTAACTCTGCAACCCTAATTAAATTTTATGTCAACATAAGTGTTTTGTTTTGTAAATAAAAAGCTAGTTGTTAATATTACAAAATAAGTATATCATAATTATTACTTTCTTCATTCCTGATAAAATAAATACCACTTACAAAATAATCTACCTAGAACTACTGAAAAACTGGGGGTCGCCTTGGATACGGATAAATATGGTAGATATACATATTAAAAAACAAATCCGACACTTTAGCTCAGTTGGTAGCGTGTCTGTCTACTGAGCTAAGCGTCCTGAGTTAGATTATTGATGTGAAAGAAAAATGTATCATCAGTGAAATGTGGGTTTACCCTTTCACAGTGATGAATTAATGGCTGAAGACTGGATGTTGTGCCTGTCCTAGTTTTAAGTTAGATTATAAGGCATATGATGCTACGAATATTTGGCTTTATAAAAGATTCACCCAGGCCACAGCTGGAAACAGTAATATAGTGAAATATTAAAAAACACATTGTCTGTATATAAAAAGCTAGGAGAGATACCCCACTGCATAAATATATATGTTAATTGGAATAGAGCACTAGGCTAAATCATGGTTTAAATTAGGAGGGATAGCCAGCACACTTACCTTGGTGATAATGGAATAGAAATTGTTTAGATAGAACACTAAAAAACACATAAACACATTTTTAAGGACAAGCTTTCACTGTCACAGACAGCTTCATCAGGCCAAGAGAGTAGACTGATGCTTGGTTGAACTGCAAGGTTGACTGTCCACAGCTGACTGTTTTTCAGTTATGATATCACTGTATAGATTTTAAAGAATTTGAATCTTGAATCCTCAAATATTGAATATTCTTGAGGATTTGAGGGATTTGAAAGCCTGTCCCTCAAATCCTCAAGAATATTCAAGATTTGAGATTCAAATTCTTTAAAATCTATACAGTGATATCATAACTGAAAAACAGTCAGCTGTGGACAGTCAACCTTGCAGTTCAACCAAGCATCAGTCTACTCTCTTGACCTTATGAAGCTGTCGGTAATAGTGAAAGCTTGTCCTTAAAAATGTGTTTGTGTGTTTTTTAGTGTTCTATCTAAACAATTTCTACTCCATTATCACCAAGGTAAGTGTGCTGGCTATCCCTCCTAATTTAAACCATAAATATATATGTGTAATTTGGGGTAATAATACTTACAAATGGTATCTGAACTCGCCAAAGCGAGCCCCCCAGTTTGCAGTTCATTTGCAGGCAGATCTTCTGGGTGATAGACCGGATTTTGTCTTGTTTCATTATTGTTCTTGCATTGATTACCTTGAAAACAATTTTTTCAATATTACTAGATAATACATTCTTAGATATGATCACTTGTAAGACAACTTAAAATTGGTCTAATTAACAATACTTTTGGAAAGGAAGAATCTCTAGTTTGGACAAATGTTTTTATTCTTACCTGAGAAGCTATTGGTTTCTCCACACAGCACAGTTTCTTGATGGCCGAGTACCGGTCTGTGCGTGCAGAGGGGCAGATAATCACCACTATCTGAGTAGATGGAGTGATACTCTCCCTCAACGCTCGTAAGAACGTCTCAACCCGATCATCTCTCAACGGCACCATATTGGCATCTGAGACCATGATGCCCATCTGAGGGCCTACCCTTTTCATAGTGCTCACAAAATCATTAGATACTCTTTGGTCCTTGGGCACGTAGACAACCACCCAGTTGTTCAGATTAACCTATAAAAACAAAGAGAAAGATCAATGGGGTAGCAGAATAGTCCATAAATAGAATACGCGGTTCAACAACCACAGAAATATACAAACGCATTGGCTACAGCAAAATTTGAATGTTGTCACTTCCACTATAAATTGAATATTTACCACTTAATGCTTTTAGAAATTTTAATAAATATGGTTTAAATCATGGGTGTGAAGTTGGAAGCAATTTCGGGTAAAGCTGGAGTTGGTATAAATGTACTGACCTCGACTCCGACTTCAAAATAAAAACTTATAATATTATAACAGTATATAGTAAAAAATTATTTTAATTTTATAACTTTGTTTTTATTGTTTAAGGCCAATATTTGAAATTTAAACTGAAAAATTTATTTAACTATATATTCACAATGTCAAATAAGCTTCCCATCTGTATTGGAGCATTTTACTACTGTAAATTTGTTATTATTACTCGACACACTAACATTGTATGCGGAAAGAATGTCAACTACTTGAAGAATGAAGGGGAGAGACCAATGATACACGTCATCAGTTGTTGTCTTGACGTTTTGGTTTGTACACTCCTATCAGCTTACCGAGGTGGGCGCGTAAGTTTGATAGTTTAGGACTTTCAGTAGTTTTGTAAAGAATGTTTTTACTTTATTTTTAGCTCTTTTGACAAAAATTATGGATAGCTAAACAACTTTAAATACAAGGTTCGTAAAGTGTTTTTAAAATGGCTTAAAATAAGCATGCTTGATCAACTTTTCACAGTGAAGGACGCATAATTATTGCAAATGTAATTGATTTTTTTGATAGTGAAAAAACTATCAGGACATTATAAGAACACTGTTGAAAGAGTCACCAAGCGTGCAGTAGAAGCTACAGGAAAATCAGAGTGTACTATATGTAAATTAAAAAGGAAAGAAGTTTGGCATGTGGGACACAAACAAAACTTTCAACTCCAGGAAAAAATCACAAACCCAGCAGCAGAAAAATTGTTCTTGATGATTTTGACTTGTGTGTCATTCGACAACTTATACAGAGGTCTCACATTGATAAAAAGGAAGTATCAACTTTATATAAATTATTAGCAGTAATAAAAGAATAAATCAATTTCAATGGGGGTGAAGAAACATTGAGAAGGGTATTAAAAAAAAGGAGGGTTTAAGTTTATAAAATGTAGAAATAAAAGACTAATTTTAATGGAGATAAACGAAATAGCTGCATGGAGGGCTAGATATTTAAGAATATTGAGAGAAAATGATAAATTAGGGGACTAAAAAGTCCTGTGGTATATCTTGATGAAACCTGGATCCCTCATCTCATACACTGTAAGTAAATGTTGGCAAGACCCAGAATTAACAGGAGTATTGAAAAATGACGGTGCAGTACAAAGGTGGATCATTGTTCATATTGGTTCAGAGCAGGAATTTGTATCAAATGCATTTCTCATTTTCAAATCAAAAACAAAAAGTGGCGACTATTACAATGAGATGAATGTAGACTTTTTTTCTAAGTGGGTGAAAAAAACTTATCCCCCACCTCTCAAAATAGCCTATTTTAATGGACTATGCACCATATCATACTGTTCAAATAAATAAGTCACCAACAATGGGATGACGAAAGGTTGAAATGCAGCTATAGTTGGACACAAACAGAATTGCAGATGACGAAATGTGAACTCTTGGAGCTAGCCCACATCCAAAGTAAGTCTCCCAAATTTTACATAGATAATTTATTCAAACAACATGGGCACGGTGTTAACAGGTTACCTCCATACCATTGTAACCTTAATGCTATAAAATTGATTTGGAACATGGTAAAATCACGATTTGCGCCCAAAAATGTTGTTCAATGCACTTTAGAAGTAAAACATTCAACAAAAGAAGCAATCAATAGTATCACTGAAAAGGAGTGTCAACAAGCTGTATCACACTTAAGAAAGAAGAAGCCAATCACTGGAAAAATGGTCCGATTGAAGAACAATCGGTTACTTAATAAATTGTTTGAATTAATAATGTAATAGAGCTTTAAAGCTACTTTTGACCAGTAAATTTATTCAATATTTTTGTTCATTTTCAATTATCCTTGATTGAAGTTGTTTACTTGTATTGCCATGACAAGTCAATGAAAATAAAAATAGCTAAATAGATTACTAAATAAATGAATGATTCTTTTTACTATTATTATCTGGTTTCTTTCTAAAATAATAATTTCTGTTAGATTAAAAATTTAATATCAAGAATATATTATTATATTGAATGTTTTTGAACTTAAGCTATTTAAAACACGTATTAATTAACTAAAAAACTTGCACTAGTTTATTTACAATTTAGTTATAGAATTAAGGTGGTTAACATGTCTAAAATAACTGTTGATCTTACTTATTGCAATAAATATTTTACCAAACTTAACACATTTTATATTAAAAAAGGCGCTTAATATTTCATATTGTTTTCTAGAAATATTATTTTAGTCATGTTATTTTTAATTTTAAAGTATGAACATCAACTTTTATAGGCATTAAAAATTGAATTGAAATAAATTTCTCAATAAGATAATTATGGTGTCTACTCAACTTGACCAATGAAATCCCTGATCATTTCCTAAAATTCCCCGACTAAAAAGTATGTCACATCCTTCTAACTCGCCCCCTCTACCCTCATTTTTCAATAATTTTTTTTTATGAATAATAATAAGTTTTAAAATTTGAATAAACAGGTTTTTTAAATTTTGTATTAACTAATTACTAGTAATTAAAAATATATTATACAGCTACAAACAAAAAAAAATGACAGTGTGAATCACATTATAATTTACTGATTTAATGATTAGGCTATTGTATTTCATATTTTGAGTAAAACAACATTTTCTCGGATTTTTATTGTAATTTACCAAATTCCCGACTTATTCCCGTTTTTCCCGATCACTTCAAATTCCCGGCTAATTCCAGTTTTCCCTGATTTTCCCGGATGGTAGACACCCAGGATAATGTCTAGCAAGAGCCCATACAATGTGCATGTGCAACTTCTCATAGAGGAATGGAAATGAAACAGAAGATGTGATTATGCAAGATTACACTAAGGAATAATAAATGAAATTTGAAACACCTCAAATTTCCAACTGTTTTTACATTTTCTTATAGGGTAAATTAAGTTACTAAAGCATGTTTTGGGGAAACATTAGCTTACTAAAACGTCAATTTTTATTAACTTTTTTTAACAAAATAGAGTAGAAACACTGTATAATAATATAAAGTAAATGAGAGTGAATAAAGCCAACATAACAAACACACTTTTCTATTTCTTACTATACTTTTACACTTCCCCCTTCTTCAAACTTCCACAGTTGCAAATTGTTTTGAATTTTTGGAAATATATGAAGAATCATTAAAGAAAAAGTAATATTTCTGAAAATTCAAAACAATGTGCGACTGTGGAAGTTTTGAAGAAGTGGGAAGTGTAAGAGTTTAAGAAGAAATGAAGAGAGAAGTGTGTTTGTTCCTATCTAAGCCTAACCTAACTATCCTTTCAGGTTGGCTTCCTTCGCTATCAATTACTTTAGGCACTAATTTATTTTATTAAGTTAATTAACAGCGATTTAGCAATGAAGCTATAATGTGTCTAATCCTTCTTTTCCTTCATCATCCACGATCATTTCACACCTGCCCCCCTAAAAAAGTTTTAAATCAAAATTCAAAAGGGATAAAATGAAAAATGTTAGGAATTTAGGATGTGTGTTTCACAGAGAGGTTTAACTAGAGTTGATAGCACACAGGGCAAATAAAAACCTAGTTTCAGTTTAAAACTGCTCTTTAAATTTGGCTGAATTCTTATATTGGTACTCTTATCTGGCTACTCGTTTTAATACTGGTTACAAAATAATAGACATTTTTTGTTGTTGTTAAAAAAGTGAAACTTTTATTATTGCTAATACATTTTGCATCCAGGGAACATGCCCCACTTGCATCAACCTAGTTATGCAACTGATTTCACATTCTCCTAAAATTCCTGAAAAAACTAAACCTAGGTAAAGGGATTGGATAAAGTCAACCAATTTTCTTTTAGCGATAATTGTTACCTTTGTCTACTGGTGACTGTAAAGTGTGAACGATGTTAGTGTTTCACTATGGAAGTCCTATTGTAAGTGTGTCTTCTTTTGTACCTCAAAATGGGAAGAGGTTTTTACTAACAAGCAAGTTAATAGTTAAGAAATTAAAAATTTAAACTTTGCACCATAAATAGATATAGCAAACACAGAAGTTGAAATAAGAGCTTGGAGATGAGTTTAAAAGGACACTCACTGCCACTAGAACTTGATTGCGGGTACACTGGCTGCCCCAGTCTGCTTGGTAAGAGCCTGGGAACTTTCCATTCTTCCCAAACATGATGGCCTCTGGATTTAGAGTTCTCCCCTCAAGTTTAGCTGTTGTTGGGGAAAGTTTGAGTCCCCAGTCCAGGAGTAGCTGGGTTGCTTCTTGGCTCTCTGTTTACAAAAACACAAGACATTTACCTGCAAACTTCTCTTAGTTAATATGTCACATTTTACCAATGAGGCTGGAAATAGTCTATACTTACTTAAGGTGGGAAAGTAAGGAATGTGATTAAAGGACAGTGTTTTTGCAGTTATTATAACAAAACTTTTTTTTTACCAAAAATAAATAAAAAGTTGCTCCAGTAAAAACAAAAAGTTTAATTTTCTTCAAATGGCAATATCAACAGTTGTTGAATATCTGTCATGAGCATAGCACCACTAAATGACAAACTTTTTAAATGAAGAGAAAAAGTTGTCAAGTCAAATTTAGTCTACCTAAAGAATCATTGAGGTCACCACATGAAGAAAGTTTAACTCTATGTCTGTACTGAAGTAATTGGATTTCTTTTGACCAAAAAAAAAAATATTGTTTTGCTATACAAATTGGAAAAACACTAACAAAAATTATCAGGAAGTCCTTAAATATTGAAATTGGGCATCTGACTTAACAATGTCTACTAAAGTAGCCCCATGGCTTCTTTGGTGCTGACTGACAGCTCACAGCTAACTTCTGACACTCAAAATTTAGGTATATACCTACCTAAAATTTGACTGTCAGAAGTGACAGCTGATAAACACATGTTTTTGCAGAACATAAGGTTCGGCGTAGGGATACATAATTTGGTCTGGTAGCTTTTCAGAGCTGTCAGCTGTCAGTCAGCACCAAATAAGCCATGGGGCTACTATACCATGATCTAGAGAGGCAGGCTTGAAACTTTTCTTTAAGTAGGTTAAGTTCTGACTGACTGACTGACTGACTGACTTATTTTCATTTATCAAGCCAAGCATAACAAAATAACTTGCAAAGATATAAATATTTACTTCTTACTACCCATTCGGGTTATACGCTTAAGTACTAACTAGGCTATTGGGTTAGGAATTGGGAAGGTTGAATATAGAGGAAGTAAACCTGCATTTACATGGAGGGAGAGTGGAAAACCATTTAGGAAAATCCAGCCCAGTTCACCCAAGATTCAAACCTCTATCTCCCCTATACTCGGCAGTCTAGCTCAACACAAAACTAGTGTGTATGCTAACCACGCCACCGAGGCGAGTGTAAAGATATAAAAGTATGCTTTGTATGTGTATGTTAAGGAACTGGATACATAACAATAACCTACAAAATAGTTTAAACAGTACTATATTTATAATGTCCCCTTCAAGACTACACAAAGGTCAATGACAACTTGTACAGTATTGTACTTAACATTGCAATCAGCCAATACAAGTGATCAAGTGATCCAAAAGAGCAATTTTAAATAAATACAAATGAAGCCCATCAGAGCAGACATCAACCCAATATTTATATAGAGCCATGAAATAAACGAAAGATTGAAAATAATATTTCATTGCAAATCAGTTAAAAGAGAAGAATTGAAGTTTGGAAAGCCTTGATTCAGACCAACAGTTTTATAATTTTAAGAGTGAAGTTGGCAATAAAAAAAATGCAAAATAATTATAAAAAAACATAAGTAAAAAAATCATTGTTTCCTTTTTTATGAATATTTGTTGCACATTTTATACTTCCTCCTGACGAGGCTCATAGGGGAAAAAACCTAGGTTAAGAGGATTGAATAATGACAGTTGATTTTTCTGAAGAGGGAGCTATTACCACATACTGTGACCTGGTGGTCTAGGGGTAAGGTGTCAGACTTCTGTGCTGAGGGTCCGGGGTTCAATCCTCGGTCCCGGCATAGATT
>CABFWB010000783.1:0-28047 GCA_902151455.1 Timema bartmani
GAGTCCATCAATACTGGGGTTAGCTAGTGTCAATGCTCAGTGATAAAAACTGTACAGTCTGCGTAAGTTCTTTGTGGAGAAGGATAATGTGAATAGGGGGTTGGATTGCTACCTGAACCTATTTTGTGGAAGCCAGCCGATTGACTCCATAGAGATATTTGTACCTTTTCTCCAGTTAAACCATGTTTAAAATGTGTGATATTTTTTTAATGCCCCTTGGTGGTACCTAGCGATACCCGTGTTGAAGGAGTGTAGCCATTTTAACCTGATGGGTGTGTCTCTGGTGTATACCTTGTCTGTGGCCTAGAAAGAAAGGGCAACTAGTAGGTAGAGAGCATGAATATATCCTACTGTACAGTCTCAATTATACACCCCGTCTAGGTATTAATTAGAGCAACCACATCCATTGTTAAAAGGTACGCAGGTAAGGTAGGGTAGGCTGTATTGATAGAATGTTTCAAATTTTGACTTTGAAGGTAGGAATTCAATCCAGAATAGCGTTTCTTTTCATTTCACGGCTTGTAAAAGGCACTCAATTTAAATCACTTTTGTCAGCCTTTTCCCTTACGTTATGGTGAATTTGTTATTGTTAACTAAATTCGTCACGTTATTTTTCCATTTTTCAAAAGAAAAATTTGTATCTACTTTGAACACAAGCGTTTGATTTTTTTTGTTTTATTAGCACCGCATCTTGATTACTACCTGTTCAATTTTATACGCACATGTACTAGTACATTAATGTGTTAGGGATTAGAAAAGTTGAATATAGAGGAAGTGTACCTACATTTGCATGGAGGGATAGTAAAAAAAACATTTAGGGAAAATCACCCTCAATGCACCCTATCTGGATTCGAACCCTGATCTCCCGTCATCATCAGTCTATTGCGAGAGTGACGCCTTAGATCATGTGGCCACCGAAGCGGGTACATAAAGGTTGAATTTATTTTAGCACCGCGTCTTACTACCCATTAAGTTTATACGTTTAAGTACTAACTACGCTAATTGATTAGGGATGAGGGAGGCTGAATTTAAAGGATGTGTACCCCCATTTTCGTAGAAGGAGAGTAGAAAACCATTTATGGAAAACCACCTTCAGTATATTCGACCGAGATTTGGACCCCAATCTCCCAGTCATTGGCAGTCTAGTATATTACGAGAGTGACGCCTTAGATCATGCGACCACTGAAGTCAGTACACAAGGGCTATTAACTATTAAACTAGTCGATAGGAAGGAAAAGTGTAGGGTAAGGATGGATGAGGTGTACATACATTAACACGAAGAGAGAAGGGGAATATCACAATTGTAATACTATCTCTTCAGTTCACCTCTGAGAGGGATTTTGACGACTAAATTTTCAACAAGGGTGACCAAGTGCAATACAAGTCTAACGTCCTAGACCACGCCACCACCTCTGTGGTTGTTTCCCCATTCAAGAGTGGATCTACTTAGCCATTGAACAGGGAAAACTGTCACCAAAAATAGAATAGAATTATTTTTACTTTTCATATAGATTAATAATTGTAATCGTAAACATTTTCCGACATTGAAATGTAATTGGGATTTTAATTCTAGTCCTATGAATAAAAATAATTTACTGATTTTTTTAAAATAATAAAATAGTTTTAAAATTACTCTAACGATTTTTTTCAAGCCACCTTCAGTGGCCGAATGGTCTAACGCGTCACTCTTATGTTATACTGGCCTACTGAAGACGGAGAGATCGGGGTTCGAATCCCGGTCAGGCTTACTAAGGGTGGTTTCCCGTAGATGGGTTCCGATTCTCCTTCCACGCAAATTGGGGTAAGTTTCCTCTCAATTCTACCTTCTTAATCCCTACCCCATTAGAGTAGTTCTAGTATACGCTTAATATCTAAACAGGTAGTAAGACACGGTGATAAAAAATAAATACAAGGAATGTAAGTCACAATCCTTTGTTAAATTGTAAAGGCATATTTTAGAGACAGGTGAACACGTAACACCTTTTAAATAACTTTTGAACCTTCAAAAAAAGCTATAGTTGGTGTGAATTAACTTCATCATCCAGTAAATTATCTAAATTCTAAAACATTTAGAAAACCGAGCGAGCGCCGTGACGTGGATGACACGAGCAATTATTTTTACATTTCTGAGTGGCGGGTTGCGTCAATATGTACCGCAGGCGAGTGAGAGACAACTCCAACTTCTCTCAAGAAGCTAGAAATAATGTTTTTTACTTTCTCACACCCCTCGGGTAATGAAAGTATTGTGACTGTAAAGAAAAACCACAACACGGAATTTTGATGAATGTCAACGTTTTATGACACCCATGAACCCAAAAATATGTTTGTTTTTTTGCCATGTCATTTTCTGTCCGTTCGTTACTGGTGACTAGAACTGAAACCATTTTACCGAACAGTCTAAAACGTTAGGATTTTCATAAGGTTCCTCATTGTTTTTTTTGAAGGAACCATTTTCTTAAGCACCGCGTTTCACTACACATTCAGGTTATATGCTTATGTACCAATTACGCTAATGGTTTTAGGGATTACGAAAGTTATATTTATATGAAGTGAACGTACCCATATTTGCGTGGAGCGAGAATGTAAAATCATTTTGGAAAAAAAACACCCTCAGTACACCCACCCGAGATTTGAACCTCGATTCCTCCATCATCTGCAGTCTGTAGTCTATTGCGAGAGTAGCGCGTTAGACCATGCGGCCACCGAAGAGGGTGATTATCTATTTAACCCTGAAATTAAGGGTAGTTTACTTAAGGGTTAAAAGAGAAATAAATCAAGTATATCAAAATCAACTTTAACGATTTTGGATTAATATTCGTATCTAGTCATTGTTTAACATTTACAAACAAAATGGCGGTACTAATTTTCCAATGAAAATTATTTTATGGGTACGTTACATAAGTCGGAATTTCCAATTTTTAAAATATCTCCACAACTATTTGAGATACGAAATAACTTATCAAATAAAACATTTTTATTTGAAATATATTTTTATGAAACCAATAGTTTCTGTGATATTGGCCAATAATTTTTAAAATTGAGGTCTGGGAAAATGATCGTTTGCTTTTTGGTGAAACAGAGATGTTACTTTTATCTCAATATGTTTCTGTCACAGTTCTTATTTTTTCATTTTTTCTTTTTGGCGGGGTGTTTCTGCTACGATGTATATTATTTCGTTACACATATCTTACGAGTTTTTAGTAAATATCTCCAATTTTAGGCTAAGGAGTGAGATAGATATGTGTGGTGCACCGTACCTTTGACTTTAAAATGTGTTTTGCTATACAAAACCGATTTGGTTTAGTGTATTAATTTTATACTAGCAATCCCGCACGGCATTGGCCGTGACCCACTGTGGTATAAGAATTATATAAGCCCCTCCTCCCCCCCCTCACAAAAAATGGTTTAGAATTATGGTTGATTTTGTACACGTTATTTTTTCCGAGGAGGATGCTGCATATTTTTCATCAAAGTTATCTCTGAAACGTAATTCTAAGC
Organism: Timema bartmani; assembly: GCA_902151455.1. NCBI lineage: Eukaryota > Metazoa > Arthropoda > Insecta > Phasmatodea > Timematidae > Timema > Timema bartmani. The sequence continues at coordinate 3,499 of CABFWB010000783.1, forward strand.
CCGATTAACAATATTTTCTTCAAAAATTTGTTAAAAATAGCCTAATTAAAAAGCTAATTAAAAATTTAAAAATCCGACTTCGAGGTGAATTCGAACCCCCTATGTTAAAAATTTCAGATCTCTGCGTGCCGTAGATTTGGCTGGGCATCGCACACAAACAAACACACACAAACACTTCCTTTTATTATTGTAGAAGATATATATATATATTTTTGTTTAAAAGTCTTATAAAGGGAAATATTGTTTTCATACTTATATCTTGGCTAGCTTAAAAATGACATTTTGAGCAAAGTTCCATCTTAAGAAATATGTAACATACCTCTCCAGTCCTCACTCTCAAAGCACATAGAATACATCTAAAATACGCCACTGACCATTTTAGTGAATAATAATATTCCCAAATAAAATTATTAACAAATGGCCAACAAATATGTATACATTAATATCCCACCGTTCTTTTAAAATCCCATAGCACGTATTAAGAACATGTTAAGTGTGCTTTACACATTAGAAGGGTGATTTCAAATAATAGGTAAAGAATATTGGGGAAAAAACAATCAAAGGAAATAAAATACATTTTAGAAATGGGAAATAATTCTCGTGACTAAATAAACGACATTGCTTAAATATGTAATTATAGATATAATATTTGAAACATACTTGCTTCGGTGGCTGTATGGTCTAAGGCGTCAAACTCGCAATGCCGATGACAGGAAGATCAGGGTTCGAATCCAGGTAGAGTGTACTTATGGTGGTTTTTATAAATGGTTTTTCACTCTCCCACCAAGCTAATGTGAGTAGACTTCTTCTAAATTCAACCTACCTCATCCCTAGTTCATTAGCGTAATTATTACACATGGTTCTGACCTGCATAAGTAGTAAAATTCAGTGCTAAAAAAATATATGTTTGAAATGCATGTTGTAAATTCAACCTACCTGTAGAGTCATCAAGAGGGGTCATCTGGTCACTGATAAATGGTGATGACTGGTGGTGTTTGCTCTGGGTCATGACTCCGTGGTACTCCGGGGTGCTATCATGGCTCTGGGACACGACTCCATTATACTCCGGGGTGATATGGCTCTGAGACGTGGCTCCATGATACTCCGGGGTGATATGGCTCTGAGACGTGGCTCCATGATACTCCGGGTTGATATGGCTCTGAAATGTGGCTCCGTTATACTGCGGAGTGGTATGGCTCTGAGACGTGGCTCCATGATACTCCGGGGTGGTATAGCTCTGAGACGTGGATCCATGATACTCCGGGGTGGTATGGCTCTGAGATGTGGCTCCATGATACTCCGGGGTGATATGGCTCTGATACGTGACTCCGTTATACTCCGGGGTGATATGGCTCTGAAATTTGGATCCGTTATACTCCGGGGTGATATGGCTCTGAGACGCGGCTCCATGATACTCCGGGGTGATATGGCTCTGAAATGTGGGTCCTAGATACTCCGAGGTGGTATCATGTCTCTGATCTGTAGCTTCGTGATACTCTGGGGGGGTATGGCTCTGAGACGTGGTTCCATGATACTCTGGGGTGGTATGGCTCTGAAATGTGGTTCCACAATACTCTGAGGTGGTATCATGTCTCTGATCTGTCGCTTCATGATACTCTGGGGTGGTATGGCTGTGAGGTGCAATGTGGCGAGATTGAGCTCCGCCACAACATAAGGCGACTACTAGCCCTGTAAGAAACAATGGAGACGATATCAAACAATAGGAATGTCAGCATGCTCGGGTGCTGGAGACTAAACATAAATGAAACTACAAAAACCGTGAAACATTTCCCAGATTTGTGATGCTCTACCAAATACTTTATTGATTTGTGCACCAAGATATTTCAATGTTTGTGTATAGTTGTATTTCCATAGAAAGGGCCTTTTAGAAAACAAACTTTTTTTGTTCCAAAATTGATACCATTTTATTATTTTATTAACGCTATTTTATAAATATTGATACTATATATCAAAAGTGACAACTGCATATCACATGGATTCGTCGTGACTGTAGAGCTAGTAGCTTTTTTTTTTTTTAGCTATGAGATAAGGCTCGTTAAGTGCGGGTGTAAGGGACGCGAGAAAAGGCCAGTGTCTACGCAATTTTTATAACAAAACTCTTTTTTGGCCAAAGTAAATAAAATATTGCTTCAGTAGAAAAATAGAGCTTCATTTTCTTCACATGGTAATGTTGAATATCTGTAATAAGCATTGCGGCATTAGATGACACAATTCTTTAAATGAAGAGAAAAAGTCGTCATTAAACTCCAGGACACCCTTGACAGATATTTAAGAAATGTTGATATCACCACATGAAGAAAATTAAACTCCATTTTTCTAACGGAGCAGTATTTAATTTATTTTGACCAAAAAAAATGTTTTGATAACTATAAAAACTGTAAAAACACTTACCTTTTCTGGCGTAACTTATACCCCCACCTTAATATGAGAAAATGAACGGCAGACTTACTTACATGTAACTGTGATGGCAGACATAAATTACTATCAGTGTTTCAGCAGCAACAAGGGCAAATTTATCACTCTGGTAATCATGCGCTTGGAAAGAGTTCGGACCTTATTAAACTCACTATGAGCACCTCCTTACCTTATTTATAAGCACATACAACTTCACCTGATGGTTACTCACCCATGAACCATATGGGCTGCTATAACATTATCAACCCAGCTTTGGGAAACAGCCTTAGTGGAACAAGTGACTATGTGCAACAACACGTGCCATCTAGGATGGAAAACATCAACATTCCGGTCTGACAATAATAATAATAATTACAGAATTTATTGAAACTATTTTCATACATTTATACGTCAATTCACCAGCTTCAGTGACCAAATGGTCTAAGGCTTCACTCTCGTGTTTGACTGGTCTACTGATGACGGGAAGATCGGGGCTCGAACCCTGGTCGTGTCTACTGAGGGTGGTTTTTCTTCAAATTTATTTACACCATCTTTCCACGCAAATGCGGGTATATTGCCTCTAAAATGCTTCCTTCCTCATCCCTACCCCTTGTTTGAACCAAAAGTAATACAAAATCGCTTTACACTTACATCCGGAAAACTATGCTAGTACTATTAAATTTTGTTCAAAGTTTCAGCGTAAAGCGCCGGGAGAGCAAAGATGTTCAAGCATGCTTGTACAACAAGCTGCATAGGAGTTAGGCGCGCGGCACTGAACATGTAATAAATGCAAACACTTTCTGTGATTTAGGACCGTTAATGATGAGTGATGACCCTCAGAACGTATTCGCATTTCTAGATGGACTAGTGTGTTGTTTACTATTAACTGTGGTATGTTCTGCTGCCGTGCTTCAAGATCTCTAGATGTGTAATCCCACGCGCCTAGCTCCTATGCAACTTGTACACGCATCCTTGAACAGCTTTACTCTCCCGACGCTGTACGCCGAAACTTTGAACAAAATTGAATAGTATTAGCCTAGTTTTTCCGAATGTAAGTGTAAAAGGATTTTGTATTACTTTTGGTTAAAACAAGCTATATGTGCAGTTTGGGCTATTGAGTTTCCTAACATCTTGTATATACGTTAAGTCAGATGATCTGCAGCTGTCTCTTTTCATCTATAATCATAAAATTAAGAGTTTGTCTGTCATGAGTGTTGTGTGATATCTATTGGATACAGAGGCCTGAAATTTAAAAATTAGTAGCCCCTGTGCACAAACATGTGAGACTCGAATCCGTAGTTTTAAAATTGGGATTTGATTTTTTTAATTAATTAAAAACTGGGTCGGAATAAATAAAACTGCCCTGGTACAGATAGACATCTAGAGGGACAAAAAGAAATGGTACGAATCAATTTTGAGTCCGAGGGTACATTAAAAAAGTCAATATTTTATATAATAATCAACCACCTCCATGGTCTAGTGATCAAAGTTTCTGAGTACAGATCCAGAAGTCCCGGGTTCGATTTCTGGCGTTTCCAGATGTTCTGTGAAGCAGTGGGTCTGGAACGGGGTCAACTCAGCCTCAGGAGGACAAATTAAGGAGCTACTTGAATGAAAAAGTAGCGGCTTCAGTCTAGAAAACTGAGATTAGTGGATGGAGGATTCATTGTGCTGGCTACATGACTCTCTATATCCACAGAAGATGGTATTATCTTCACCAACAGAAGGCGGCCACTCGATCAGTACGTTTTTTTTAAAGTTCTATCATAATTTCAAGATGTGAAACATTTGTATTTATACATTTTAACATTTAGTTAGGGCCCATAAACATTGTTTTTTAATTCATATGCTTAACACCGGGTTTTACTACCTGTTCAGGTTATAGGCGTCTGTACTAATTACACTAATGAGCTAGGGATGAGGAAGGCTGAATATATAGGAAATGTACCGGCATTTGCACGGAAGCAGACTGGAAAACAGATTTGGAAAAAACTCAGGTCACCCACCGGTAGGCTATTCCAACCCTGATCTCCCTTGTCATCTGCAGTCTTATCTAAGATGAGAGTGACGCCTTAGACCATGCGGCCACCGATGCAGATAATTCTAATAAAGAGGAGGGTAGTTTAGGGGAGGTGTATCCATATTAGTGTGAAAAAACCCTTTGAGTGCACCCAACCAGGGTTATAACCTCGAAACCCCCCCCCCTCCTACTCCTACTTCAAAATTATCAAGTTGTTTCTATACAGTTCAATTTTTATAGGAAGGGCCTTATCAGACAGCTAGAAGAGTTACTAAACCCCAATTTTTATAGCAAGCTCCCTTTCTAGCCTCAACATTTATTGAAAAAAAACCACTCCATGGTGTAAGCCCACAAATGAGCTATACAGACCGAGCGGACGCCGCCGCTAGCGACGATAGGGCCGACATTTACAGATAGAGGGTGTCATGTGGTCAGCACAACAAGCTGTCCGGTCATTAAGGGGAGTCTGAAACCAAACCTATATCCTTGATATTTTTATAATTCATTTGTGAAAAGTTTCATGCAATTTGAATGTGAATGTTTTTATGATTTTTTTTTGTAAATACGTCTCTCTGTAAACTGCACACTCCAGTAACTAATCTACTATATATCCATATTCAATGTGTTATATTCTATATTGCTACTTTCTTTGCAGGTAAATTTTGTTTTGTGAACATAAATACAATTGTTAACATTTTCATCAACGCCAGCCATTGTGGCGACATGAGTTTTCAGTTTTCAAATAACTGACTCAATCTGGTTGTTGAATGTTTTTAATTTTGATGGCATTTTTTTTCCTTTTTCATTAAAGTTATCCCTATATAAACTATACTACTCTAGACATAGCCCATTTTAGCATATAGTAGCAGTTCAGGTATGACAATGCTGGTAGTTACTTCTGTTCAGGCAACATTCTTTAACATATTACTCAGAAGTGACCACAGGAAACAGAAAACAATCTATATGGCAGAAATGTTTTTATTTGCTATGCATTTATCAATTGTAAAGGAAATTGAGATGTTGACTAGTTCATACCTGTTCAATGAGAATTTCTGACCAGTAGTCGCTGGCGATTATTCCTAGTTAAAGCAGGAACTGCACCGGCTAATTTATCAACAGCACATTGTTAACATTTAAATTAGTTAGAACGTTAATAAACTGATATATCCCCTGAAAATGTTTTAGTTTTAAACACAATTCTTTTTTAGAGATGGATTCCTTTTTTTTTTCAGTTTAATTTAGCTTTTGAGTACAATAACTATATTTTATTTGGAAAAAGGTTCAGGAAAGGTGAATGGGGGAAAAACATAAAAAGAACAAATAGGAAATTTAAAAAGAATGATAAAAAACTTAAGATAGGAACAATCCAAAAGGCGTAACATAAATGTGCATTAGAAGCAAAGTCTTATAAAGTCTTTCTTATACTGTTGATAAACACATACATTAACATAATGTTCAGCCTTAGCAAGGAGACAGATGAGTGGTCCGCATGGGCATCTAACTCTTATCAAGTAGTCCACTGTTGGGTAAGGTTTAAAACTCACCACTTTAGATAGTGTGACAAAGTGTGGGTAATCTATTACTTTGAATAAACTGTTAGGTTTTTTACAAAATTTTCTCAAAAAATGTTACAGTACTATTTATTTTTTTGTGAGCTTGAAAAGGCCAACTATATCACCTGTATTTTTTTTAGAAGTCTATTTTTAATCATATTCAAGTGAACAGCAATCTGGTTTTTAAATTATTGAATATAGAAACACTTAGTTGAGGATGGGTATAATTTATACACAGTTTTTGTTAACTTAAGTTTTTTTTAAAATGTATCTATTGTCGCAAACCTAGTTTTGAGAGGATATTTTATAACAGACAAAATCGGTAAATCATAAAAATTTGGTTAAAAATAGGCTCAACTCTCAATTTTCAAATTATTTGCACAAAATTTGTTTTTTATAAGGACAAGAAAGTTTAAAGCACAAACAATTAATGAAAATATCGCTAAGTAAAACAATACCCAAACATACAAATCATTTTATTTGTCAATACATACATTCAGTATTAGGTACAAGTTTCAAATTATATTTTTATCTCTATAAGGAAAACCTCTTTTCGCTTTATGAGGTAATTGTATTATATCTGGAAGAAGGTATAGGAAAGGTGGATAGAAACATATAAAAGGGACGAATACAATATGTAAAAGCCATATTGTGTTCATTCCTTTTATTTGTGTCTATCCACCTTTCCTGTACCTCCTTCCAAATGATATTTTTAAAACACTAAGTGTAAAAACAAAACCTATAAGAAATAGAGAAATGAAAGTCAAAATGAGAGTTAAATACATTTTGGTTTAATACTTATAAATCAAAGTCACTACTAAGAAATAGAGCTATGTGACATATGAGTATTAATTTAAAGATGAAACATAGGTCTACACTGCATACTGCAGAGCATATCAAACAGTTAATGGACATATATTTGGCAAGTTGCAGAAGCGTAAAATTAACAGATCAATCTTTTAATCAAAATATTTTCAAGTTACAAAATATATGTCATCAATGCACATAGTCATGTTAATATTTTAAGAAAACAAATGACGCTCATGAGTTTTTTTTTGAAGAGAAAAAATGCAAAACTAAATAAAATACTAATTTAATTCTTAACAACCTTTTAAAAATAAAGCTATACTAAAGACATAATATACAACTAAAAACTGTTAGTTTTTATTTCCACACGTATATAATTAAGCGTTGTTCTATTTTGGACAAAGACCTTTAGTTTTTGTTTTTGGAGCTAATATTAAAATTTTAATCCAAGCACACTTTGTACAAAATAAATATGCAAATTTTAGGTTTTGGATAAATAATAAATTAATCCAATCCAATCTTCACAAGAGCCTTTAGAAAATAGAAACACATTATTCTAAATTTAAAATTGATAATATTTCACAAAATTATTGTTATTTAATATCAATCCAAAGTGATAACATGACAAAATGTATGAATACGTGAAAGTAGATCAAGCTAAAGGGGAGGAAAAAATGTAATATGTTAATGTATAAAACTACCAGGCAACATGTTAAATACTTCCCAAAACTAAAGAATTAAAAACAAAAACTTTGCTCAATGGAAGATTACCAATTATTTTAGCTTCATTTGAAAAACTAGATATACCATGTGAATTCAGTATTCCACAAAACATTAATAGGATACGGCGACTAAGAGTAGCCTAAAATCACCTTGCTCAATAGTTACACTATACACTTTTTTTTCATACATAGACCCAAGTATTTTATTATGGCATAAAATATTATAAATTAAGAGAAAAGCTTCATTGGCCTAACTTTAAACAAGAAGTTCTCATTAAAGTGTGCAATGCTCCTGATTTCGGACATAGCTAACCTGTATTAATATAAAAATTGGTTGAATATGTTTAACATATATCTTTTAAACATATGAAGGCACAATCATTTTGAAAAGGTTATTTTACTTTGGTTAGATTTGATGATAGTGCATATTTAGGTTAAGATTGCATGTAAAAAGAATTACTAGAAGTATCAGAAAGAATAAAAAAAGTAGTAAAAAGTTATCGTCAGACCGCAGCAATTGGAATTAAGGAATGAAGAGTTAACAGCCCTAAAATAAAGTATTTCTATACAAACATTAATAAGAGATCAAACAAATTTTGTTTCTTTTCAATAATTTCCTTCAATGCATTTCAATTAATTTTTTTTTAACTCTTACACAGTGACAAATTTTTTTTGACAAAAATATTCTCGGTCTTATCTATTACCGCAGTACCATTTGGTGACTGACATGAGCTATAAATTTTCAAGTATGAGTCAGCTCACAAAATTAGCCCTGTAAATATTCCTTCCAAAAATAATGTATGTTGCATTTTAATAGAAAAAAGAACAGGTATGGCCAATTCTTAGTATGTCAGTACACAACCGTGGTAGCACAAAGCATTGATTTTTATTTAATAATTTAAAATTGTGTTTCTGTGCAATCTTCCTAATTCTTTTGATCAATAATAAATAATACTGTATTCCTTCAATTCTAAGATGCACATTTCCCCCCACTTTGAACACCTCTAAAAATGGGATGCGTCTTAGAATCAATGGTGTCCTAGAATCGAAGAAATACGGTAAAGAGTGGAAACTTACATTAACCCTTCAAGACCCCTCTAAATGAGCCTAGTTCAGCTATTAGTCAGATTTTATTTTTGATAGTTTCAGTTCTCTAAATTTATAATATCATCTGAGGCTTGTACCACACAGCGAGTAGTTTATCAACACAATTAAATAGTATATCATATCATTTGAAAACAAGCCTTTTCTCTACCATTACGGTATTACTATAATAGAATTATGGTTCAACTTAATGCATAAAACTAAATAAGAATCTACTAGAAACAGAAAAGTGCTTTTATAAGACTCAACAACTGGAGAACCAGTCAATCGAAAATGTAACACTATCCCCTTGACATATTTTGACGAAGAGTGCCTGTCATAGCCTAACAACACACATCTTACAATGAGCAGGGCTTACCTAAACGTGTGCATAACTTAATAATGCGAGGTGAAATTAAATAGTAATTCTGGTATTTCACTTAGGCCAGTTAAATGGGGTCAAGGAGATAATGTGGTCCTCATTTGTGACAAGCTTACACAATCTTGTTAAATAAAAAAGAAAGCCAAAGTAAGTACTACCAAGAAATATTCAAGAGAAAGTTAAATGGCATCAACAGGTCCATATACAAGAATGTTAACTATAGTATAGTATTTTCTTGACCGTTTTATAAGGTCAGAAGGGACTGTAAAGAAATTGTGTCACAATGGCCGCTTACTTTATGTATCTTGTTACAAAACCAACAATTCAGGCAACTTGCACTAAGCCTCTACCTAAAAATGTTTTTGCCAACTAAAAGTATCCCCCCCAAGTCCCCTCTTTTATTTTTGAATATTCAATTCTGTAGTGCACGTGCGAAGTTACTAGCCCTTTAGGCTCAAATTGAAAACAAATGTTACACAGCTCGGACATGATTCCTCAACGGTATTTTATACTAAAAATGTCCCTTTTATTACCTTGTTGACTACTTATTGATTTGGTTTGAACACCTCTCTACTAACTTTCATTCAAATACAAGAAATTTTAAATTAGCAATTTTAAATTAACAAAAGTAAAAAAAAAAAAAACGGGGGGAGGGGGGCGGGGAATATATATAATGTAATCTGAGATGGTGAGCTACAAAGTATATATATTTACTCAATCTGTTCAGTACAAACTAAACTACGTCTAAGATATTACACAAAATGTTTGTTTTCAAAAAGTCAAATCTTTTTATACATTACTGCTTGAAATAGCTTCAGTCTGGTGTGCGCACATTGTGTTATAAGCAGCTCATCGACCCTGTGGTATAAAATGATCATATCTTGGCTTGGCACACCTTTTTAATCAATTGGGCCTGTTTATATAGTTACCGTACCGTAAAACGCTTACTGTGAGCGGGCCTGTCTCCGCAACAACACATATATCTTCTCTTTAATCCAGTCTTTGTTGTACGGCGCGTACGTGTTAGTGCTCTTCTGGTAGACCAGGCACGAGAGGTCGGCAACCTGATCAATGAAGTCAAACAACTGACTGATGTCATAGGTGATGGAAGGCGTGTTGGGGTTCTGTTGTTTTAGATGCTCTTCATAGATCTTGCACACACCTTCCATGCATTCGTTGACCGACTCGTAATCTGAGTAGGTCCTGGTCTCTGGTTTGTTCCCAGACTGGATGAGCATTATTGTGTGAGACATCTACAAACAATTACGACGATACAGTTACAAACAAGGTTATACAAGACTAGGAGAGGAGAGGATGAGGGAGATAAGCCGAAGGATACATTTAAAAAATGTAAGTAAAGTGCACTGACCTGAATTGAACCTCAGACTCTTGGCTCAAGAGTTGAAAGCAATTTAATCAAAGGGCTGACCTCAAATAACAATGTTGATTGGTTGACCAAGTTACAGTGTGTTTACCGTGGAATGTACACAAATTACACAAAAAAATGTATATACTGTGATACAAATTGTATTACCTATAAGGACCGAGAATGATCTGAAGAAATTGGTATTTTCCACTCTACTCATTTATACTCTAGTTTAATCACCCAAGGTAAATCTACATATCGTAAATAGACTAGAAGAAAAATAAGGATAAAAAAAACTTTCCAAACCAAGTTTTTAGTCAATTATTTTCACTTAAAGGAATATGCCAAGATGTATTATATTCCTAAAAGTGTTAAAGAACATATCAACAATTAGGCTACTTTATTCAAAATAATTATTTTAAAATAAATAACGATAGTAGATAAATAACGACAGTAGAAGCTTATAAACAAAAATAATTCTATCTACAAGTGTCTATATTTAATAACAGATTTGAACTAAATGTACTATGTATAAGGTTGTACAACATTTATTGATAAGTAGCAGTATTAAAAAAAAAAGGACCAAGAATGGAGGAATGACATGTAGGAATAGTTACCACACAGTTAAAGTACCTATAGTAGATCTAAGCTTAACATATTCAAGCCCATAAACAACCTCAGTTGTTTACTGACGAGCTGTCCCCAAACATCCATGGTCAACTAAAGTCGATTAACAAAATCGATCAAGACAAACACCACAAAACCTTCCTGAAAGCGGTTCTACTACTTAGTTCTTAGCAATTTTGTTAGATGACACTTGAATCTTCATTTTGGTATTGGATTTTTTTTTTCACACAATAGAGAGTTTTTTTTAAAGTTGTATAATCGTGTTAATTTGTCAACATGCAGAGAGAAAAAAGGTATAAGTAACAAAACCAAAAAGTGTAGAATTTCTCATGAAAGAAGTTTAAATTAAAAATAAATAGGTGATTTATTACTTCATACAGATTAATAAAATGAGCTAATTTGGTTTGATAGGGAAAGTGAAGGTGACAATGACGTTGATATCGCCAATGACATTGTTTCAGTTCAGCAGATTTTTCTCCGCTTTATCATCCTCCCCATTTACACTTTTTTTACTGAAAATCCCGGAGTAAATATGGTCAATGATTCTCCCAAGGAGTTAAGGACATTTAGTGGATTTATTAGTCACCCCAGAATTTTATCAACATCTCATTGATCAAAGTGATATTTAAACAAGCCAAGCCATGAGTGCAGCGCCACACCCCTTCACAAAATGTCATATTTATATCTAACTTGGGTTCTTGTGATTGTGGAGGAAATGGAATTTTGAGGCTTAATGTTCATCAAAGGGATTATCAAGAAATAAAAACTTGAGATGTGTTGGAGGAATGACCTGTTTACAGCACACCAATTTTTTCAAAAACAATGCCCGGCAATTGATTTTCTGCCATTCTGGCCTTTTGGTTCTTCAATGACAGCCGGCAACATCAGGAAAATTCCTGGAGTATGTGACAACATATATAGCACACTCTAACTGTAGGCTACTGGACATTATGTTTTGTTGCCTGTAAGAATTTGGTGGATCTATCATTAATAATTGTCCGCAAATAAAACATTTATATTCGCTAGTAATTCAAATGATTTTTATTAATAAATGGCTTGAAAAATGAGTAAATTACTGGATAGAAATATGAACCTAAGATATTTGACTTATTTTTAGATTATCTACAGGAAACTACTGCCCTTTCAAAGCTTCTCTTATCATTATTATATAATGTGCTTTCTTTCGGAAGGCGTGAGACCAATTTAAACTCACTATTAATCTAGCATCGAGCTTATTGACAGTTTAATATAAGAAAGGATAAGGTTGAGAAAGGCTATTTAGAGGAAATTCACCAGCAGGAATGGGAAAAATCACATGTGGAATAAACACACCAGCTCACCAAGTAAAGATTAAAACATTATTAAATTTAACTTCCAAATTATTAGGGTATGTTCCTGTGAGTTGAACAATAATGTTTAACAGAGTAAAACTAAAAGTAGAAATAGTGTTTAAAAAAATATAATAGCCTAGGGCCTACCCTAAATCAGACAATTACAGTAGGTAGAGAAAACTTACAAACACCAGATTTCAATAAAATAGATATTCAATTATACTATGTAAAATAATTAGTTTTAGAATAATAGTTTGTAGGCTATGTTATGGATTATAAAGTAGTATAACCCAAACACAATCTCATGATAGAACCATTAAGGTGGGGATGTACATAGGAAACGTGATAAAAAAAGGTCAGTGTTGCAGTTTTTATAGCAAAACTATTTTTGGCCAAAATAAATAAAATTTTGCTTCAGTAGCTTAGAGTTAAAATGTCTTCACATGGTGATATCAAAAGTTGTTTAGTGACAAACTTTTTAAATGAAGAGAAAAATTTGTCATTAAATTCCAGGACACACTTGAAAGATATTCAACAACTGATGGTAGGTATCACCACGTGAAGAAAATTAAACTCTATGTTTGTACTAAAGCATTCTTTGATCTAGTTTGACCAAAAAAGTTTTTATATAAAAAAATGCAAAAACATCGACCTTTTCTCAAGTCCCATAAATCCCTACTTTAAAGGTTTGGTAAAGTTGAAACTGGTAAAATAAATTTAAGCCGTAGTTCAAGTTTTAGTTGTTTTTCTGGAAAGTTGTCATAGATTCATGATATTGTATGGAAATAATAATCAACAATAACTATAGTTTAATACATAAACCAACACTACTAACTTACTCCTAATAGCACTACTACTATTACTAATAATAATAATAATAATAATGATAAAATGTCAAAAATCTACATGTTGATAGTGATTAATAACATTGTGTGGAAGTATTTTTATTATGATAAACCCTTTTACCAAAATAAGGTGTAATAAGGCTAACCTTACCACGCACTCTTGTATAGTATGGAGTTTATGGACTTGGCCCTAGTGGGCTTTTCCTTGGATTAAGTCTACTAGAGTAGATTGTGTATTTGATTAGTAAGTGTAATTTCAAAATTAAAAGAGAAAAAAGTGGGCTTAACAGAAAAAGTATGTTGTCTATTAAAATACAAGAATAAGACAAAGTTAAATTAGTTTAAATTATTTATAAGAAAATTTTAAAAATCTATTTTGAATTTTTAGATCAAAATGAAAGCTAATAAAAGAAAAAGGGCGAGGAGGTAAGGCGGGAGATGTGGCTTCACGTGTTCACAAAATAGTTTGTAGGTAAGCATTTATTTTATTAAGATCCAGAAATTATATAATCATCTAAAGAAAAAAAATTCTTATAACAAATATTCAATAAGCAAATTACGGGTTATTAATTCAAGTTAAAGTTCGAAATGGACATTGTAAACAAACTAATCCTGCACGGACCGCCATTATATGAAACCGGTAAATTCAAGTTAAAGTTCGAAATGGACATTGTAAACAAACTAATCCTGCACGGACCGCCATTATATCAAACCGGTAAAGTGGGAAAAAATTATAATGGCATTAATAATAATAAATCAATACAATTAAAATAATAAAAACCCTTAAGCTTACCGTGATTTAAAAAAATAATCCAAATACTGATAGGTATATAACTGACAACGATCTTTAAAATATTACTCCAAATAATGTTACCAATTGCAACGATTGAGCTTTTCCACAACCTTATAAACGTTTCTGGTGGAAAAAAGGATATGCGCAAGGTGACAACTGTAGAAATAATAACCATATATAACCATAATTAAAAACAGGTAAATAATTAATAAATGCGTTTAAAACACATGGTTACTACAAATTATCATACAAATTAGAACAACATTTTAATATGCGGCATGAAAATGAGGTTCATAAGACAAACTTTAAAAAAAAATTGAAAACATAATCTTAAATTAAAATCTACTCCAAGCGGCACGAGCACAGCACACTTGGTGGGGATTGTAGTACCGCAATTTCAAATATAGAAACTGTGGCACCTTAAACTTAGCGACTTAATGTGGCTAGCTGATGTAAGTTCAAAGTCAATTATCTCAAAAATTCCAGAAGATCCAGGTTCCACGACTGTGTAGGGTTGTTGTAGTTACCTAGTGTTACAATCCCCACCAAGTGTGCTCGTGCCGCAAATTCAAATATAAAAATTGTGGCACCTTAAACTTTTAGATTTTATAGGGCTAGTTTCATGTGTGATGCAAGTTTAAAGTCAATTATCTCAAAATTTCCGGAAGAACCAGGTTCAACGATTATGTAGTGTTGTTGTAGGTACCTAGTACGACAATCTCCACTAAGAGTGCTCGTGTCGCAATTTCAAATATATAAAATAAAACTGAGGCACCTTAAACTTTACGATTTTAAATTTAGGTTATGTTTTCTAAATACTGTATTTTCTTAAAGTGTCCGAAAGAACCACATTTTCCTACCGTAGATTAAACAAATTGTACTAATTTGTATGATATTTACATTACTAATGATTATTAGAGGTAATTATCAATCATTTACTTTTTTAAAACAGTAAAATCTGGTTATAATTTCTTTGGTTAAATTATTATTTTTCTGTGGCTGTATCTATGATGTATTTTAGAACCATATCTGCTCTCAGGCGCTATCTATGATTCTTTTTATAACTATATCCTATTGTTAGTTTTTCCAATGTTGGATAAATCGGTTAGTTTATTGTGGATGTGGAGCTTTTCAGCCCGCGGTTGCGACTCTTTCCTCTCTAAGTTTCTACCACAGATAATATATATATATTGCATTCTATAACTATATAGCTGAATAAAGTAACGGAAAATACAATTAAAGATAGATAAATAAACTGCTTCAATATTATTTTTAGAATATAGAATAAATAATTTACCAAAATGTAAAACACACTTTTATAAACAATAGAAACATAGATAAATTCGAGAAAGCCCGATCTACAATCAGTTTAAATGATATAAAAACCATCTGAGTCAGTTTTTTGTAAGACTTTTACAGAAATAAGTACCTATAATACCTGTTTGATCAGCAATATGGGTTTGAAAAACTCTAATACACAAGCAAAGGCTACTTTTCTAATTATCAAATTACAAAATACAATTGATAAAGATAATTTAGGAGCTGGTTTGTTTATTGATTTTACTAAAGCATTCACCAGATATTAATTAAATTGAAGCTTTTCCGAGTCTAAAACTCAGCGTTGACATGGCTCAATCAAAATTTACTTAAATTGCAGGTACTATACCAAAGAATTGTAATCAGGAACAAACAAGGATCAAAATTCTTTAGTGGCTTTAAAATAAGTTGCAGGGTTCTGTCATGATTAATTCCCAATTTTTTTTATTGCAGCATCTTACTACCTGTTCAGTTTATTTGCATAGGTATATGATAATTATTATAAGGGGGTGCAAATGATAAAGGAAGCATTCATGTGGAAGGAGAGTTGGAAACAATTTAAGAAAAACCACCCTCAGTAGACCCAACCTGAATTCGACCCCTGATCTCCCTTTGATCTGTAGGCCAGTCCACTATGAAAGTTACGCCAAAACCATTCAACCATTGACGTGGGTTTGATCGAATTTGATCTTAACTGGATCCATCTCACCAAATTCACTATAAATTTAAAAAAAATTCCTCAAAACAAACCTATAGAAAAAAATACATAAAAATGAGAGTTGAATTTGTCGACTATTACTATGAGGCCTACTTATCAAGGTTTAACAATGTATAAGCATATTTTATGGAACATTCACATAAACAATATACCGCTAACTAAAAAACCTAATTCCAATCATAGAAGCAATAAATAGATGTGCCTCTTTTTTACCAGTCAAACCAGTGACACACCCAAAACTTTTATTTGGGAGGGGCAAAGGGCCAGGTAGGAGTGGGGGGGCGGGTGAACAATCAAGGTTGTGTCCAGACTTAAATTTCAGCGAAGAGAGGAATTTAGGGTTCACAGCTCCATAGCCACTGGAGGTGAAGACAATAATTATTACTATTAAATACCTATGTATGCTAATTTATAAAATATATTTTTTTCCAGTACAGACCGCTAGACCTCAGGACAACTCAGGACCAGATGTTCACGAGTTCAAATCCAGCCGGGGTAGACAGATTTTTCTTAAGACAAAAAAATTCGTAGCACAACTTCCTTCGGAAGGGAAGTAAAGCCGTCGGTGCCATGTCGATGTAAAAGATCCTTGTAAGGTATGTGAAAATACCTTTCCCGGCAAAATTGTCAGGCCCTTTCGCTCTCGCTTATAAAAATTCTCGTCTATTGATATAATTAGTCGGTTTAGAAAGTGCATGTTAAATCCCTCAAATAAATAAAAACAATTTTTTATTCTGGCGACACTCCACGTCACACCTCTGCACTTCTAATAGTAAATTAAAAAAGTAATTAAAACGAAAACTATGAAACTTACTTTCTATTTTTTAATCAATGCATTATTATTTTTATATTTGAGCTCTAGTGCCAGTAAATGTTTACTTATAGTGACATTAACCACAATGAGCTTACTTAAATCCATTTAATATCCTTAATTATGCAGGGGAAGTCATATAAATTGAATTTTAACTTTTTTTCACAACACTAGAAAATCAACTCTTCATCAGTATTTTGATACAACATATTAAACAAGTTAAGGCAGGAGGTTTGCTTTCTGGGGTTGATCTCTACCCCTGCACATTACTTTATAAACAATTTTGAATTTCAATTTTGTTTCAGTTTTCTAAACTTTCCAGTGTTTATATAATGTCCTAATGTTATTTTATACCTAGCCACAACTTTTTTACTCTTGTGGTAGAAATTATCCAATTTAAGGTACCTATTGAGATTTTATTGTTCATAAGCAACACTGAATAAAAAAAAGGGTAGCCTGATGTATTTTCTATTTTTATTTTAGCTCTATTAGAATACATTTGTGCTGAGATATAATATTAATTTTTGCTCAAATATTTTTCTAAAATACAAGACATTTTTTAAAAGTTTGTGCATTTTAGGGTGTATAAAAATTGGCAATTTTTGATGCCCCATAACAAATATACACCCAATACATCTAATATTTATTGATTAGTATCTCAAGTGAAACTAAAAAGACCAATATTTGACCATTATTAATTAATTAATAACAAATAACTTTATATCATCACATAAAAATAAAGCATTACAATTATTAAAATGAAATTTTAGCAAAAGTAATTAAATTCAGATTTCAGGATAAATCTCGAGAACCTAATAATGTCTTATAAAGTTCAAAGGGTGTTTGCATATTTATTAAAACAATTACTAAAACTTAACACCAAATA
The DNA here is from genome assembly GCA_902151455.1 of Timema bartmani. NCBI lineage: Eukaryota > Metazoa > Arthropoda > Insecta > Phasmatodea > Timematidae > Timema > Timema bartmani. The sequence continues at coordinate 21,175 of CABFWB010000783.1, forward strand.
ATTTTGTCTCTAAACTTAAATTTGGGGCTATCCTTAACCCCCACATACCCAATTATGTGATAAAATAAGGAGCTTAAGGGTAACAAATAAACATGACAAATATCTAGATTATGCTCTTACGACAATAATCTACTCTGAAAATTAATAGGTCTTTTATTAGGAGAGGATCCAATTTTGAAGTAGTTCCGTGACTATTTAAAGAAAAAAAAACCTGTGCTAAATCCATTTATTATTTTAGATTTAGAAAATATTTTTAAAAGTGATTATACATAGTTACATTGTGCATAGTTTAGATGCCAATATACCTTGAAATAGCATACCTGGGAAGAACGTTTTCATATGATAAAATGACATGCTCGTGAAATGGATGATTTATCTGGATGTCAAATGGGAATATTATGTGAATGATAATATGTATTAGTTTTAATAAAAGGTCAAATTAAATTTTTACTACAGTGGTTGGCACTCCTATTAGTTTAAATTATTTAACATTATGAAGGGTTTTTTTTAGATTAAAGTGTGTAAAAAAACTGATGAAAGAATTTCATTAAAGACCTGTCCATTCTATTTGAAAACACAAGCCAACATCTTTGTACCTCGAATGAAGGTCAAATAACTGGATATGACAGTTAAAAAAAGAAGACACAGAGTTTCTTTTGTAAGCCAAGACTGTATCTTTTATTTTCTCTTCTACCAAAGAAAGAGGCAAAATTTACTGACTCATCCATTACCCATTTGTAACACTTAACCCATTATCTGCTCACTAGCACACCAAGTCCGTCAAGTTGTTGGTGAATTAAACTTATTTTCACTTTACATTACATATTATTTTACTTAATAATAATCTTTAAATGCACACACATTAATTTAGTAAATTTGATAACAGCAATGATTTAACCTGAATCGGCGGTCTTATGGTCTTGTGCACCAATTTCCTTTTAAGGCTGGATCGCTAGTGACAGGTAGATTGGGGTTCAAACCTCATTGGCGTGTATTGAGTGTAGTTTTATCCTAAATGGTTTTCCAATCTCTCTCCACACAAATGTGAGTTCATTTGCTCTAAAGATTTACCTTCTCCATCCCTATTACATTAGCCTAGTTAATGTTAGTGAATAAATGAAAGGGTACCAAGACATGATGGGAAAACAAAACAAAAATCAAACTATAATTTAGTTGAAATACCATAAACATCCAAAAATATTAATTGATACAAACATTGTCATGTCCTAGCATTATAATCTAATAAGAGTAATAATATTATTGTTGAGTTTTAAATGTCTTGAGTCAATTTGAGTACTTTCTTAGGGAGCAACAGAAAGACAAACCAGTACCATTCTTGAGATGACAAATAACGTAGAAATATGACTAAAATAAAACAAAATTGTTCTGGTTAATAATAAAAGATTATAAAAAAACAACTTTTTTTTACGGCTATTCAACAATAAAGAAAAATAAAACTAGACAGTCTACATAATTTCAAGTGCTTCCAACAAAAGGCTTTATGATACAATTTTTTTTCTTTCTCGGCAACTAAGAAATATACTGGTCAATGACTGGAAGGCTGTCACCCAAGCCGAGGAAGATTCGTTCAGCTCCGGCCATTCATGTAGGACTAGGCAGATCTATGACCTACTACCTAAATGAAGACTCATTGTCGATCTACCTGTCGAGGCAACCACACACAGCCACGTGAAAAGGTATGTACATGCACTAACTATCAAATAGATATCTAAGTGATCATGATCTAGCTCTAGCCATGCTATCATAGTTCAGTTGGTGTTTTAATATATTCTACTGAAGAAGGGGACTGATGTAATCCAAAAATTTCACAATTATGTGTTTTGTTGTGTTTTTATCTGTGAACTTTGATGCCTACACTTTTCTGGTAAGTGTGTAAGCCTTGCCCTTTTATACTATTTTCAATGTTTCACATGAATAATTGTAAAACATGTTAGTTAATTTTTATAAATTAAAGTGAGTCTTTGCAAAATACTGCGCAATCTTCGTCGCTTTGTAAAAGTAATTTGTTTCTTATAAAAATACAAACGCATATTCTTAGCAAGGGTGGCCTCAAGTTTTATCAAGTTCATGGAGGCATTTCTCTTCCTTTAGTCACTGACAAACGCTCTCATAAAGATCGTGGTTTGAATCCCAGTTGAATCAACATTTTGTCTTATCGTGGTTTGGAAACAGAGTAAGTATTAATTGATTAATTAATAACTCAAGTTATATCCAGACGGCTGTAAGAACAAGTGTTAATGTATATTGGAGATGTAAATAATTAAATGTTCTTCCAGTTTGTTGTGCAATGGCTGACAAGAAAATAGCCATAGCTATTTTATGTACGATATTGATTTCCGCGAGTGTACGCTCCATAGATGACAACACTATTCCAGGAAGAGAGGGAATTCAAAGGAAGCATCGAAGTGAGTCAAACAAATTTTATGTGAAAAAGAAGTGTATCAGAATTGATAACAATACTGTTTGTTACTTTGAAAAAAAATGATAATATTAATAAAGGAACTCAAAAGGTTCTCATATCTTGCCTGGATATAATTATTTTGTTTCAAAATGAGAATAAGAATAAATTAAAGGTATTAAGTTTATGCCAAGGATTTCAAAGATATTACTTGTAATTAAAAAATTATCATCATCGTAATTTGAAAATCAATTTAAAATAAAAATAAGAAAATTGTACTTTTATTTAAACACAATACCTTTATAACTATCAATAAAATCCTGAAGGTTAATTTTTTTGCTACAAAAAATAGAACTAATAAAGAGAAGAGTAATAACTTTGGTTTTTTAAGTTTTTTTAAATTATGTAAAACTTGTGAAATTTTATTAGTCTAAATTGTATCTTTGTTCTATTTTAGATTTGATGCTATACGGTTCTTATGGATCGTTATTCATGCCCCAGCAGCAGGCGCAACAAAAGAGTGAAAACTACGAACTCGAAGAAGACACATTAAACAGTGTTGGCACCGCAAGAGATGACAGTGACAGTCTAGTGTGTCATACACAGAGCGGGGCCACTGGAATGTGCTACACCGATGCTGAATGTGAAGAACTGGGAGGAATGGACTTGTCTTCGTGTGCGGACGGAGAGGGTGTCTGTTGTATCGGTGAGTCTGGACTTTTTTTGGGGGGGCTACAAACAGACACAAGTACCTGAAAATTACAGGTAGTATTTCATTACTCATTACCCACAAGCACAGATTAATACAGAGGCCTATTTTGGTTTGCTCACCACATTAAGCCCGTTTTATTTAGGGTGATATGGAAGATGAGTTGAAGTTGGTATTTTTATAGTTTTGATAAAGAAAAAAACCTTTTTGGCCATAATATTTTTAACTAAGTATGTTTAAGTTTAATTTTATACACATAATAAGTTGAACAATTATTTATAATTGTCATGGACTTCACGAGATTTGAACAGGAACTTTTCTCTTCATTTAAAAAATATGTATGTTCAATAACTGTCGGGATTACTATGCATTGAAAATAAAATAAACCTATCTATTGAAGTGAAATTTTATTTAGTTTTGCCAAAAAAAAAAAAAGTTTTTTGTTATAGAAATATCAAAAAATACTTACCTTAACTTGTGTTCCCTTCCCACCTCACTTTAATCACCCTTATAAAAATATTATAAATAAATATTATACTTTTCCTTTCTAAACTGAATTAAGAGATAATTAGAAGATATTCTAGATTTCAAGAATGGCTTGGTTCTTTTTTCCTGCCTTACTACTTGTCCGAGTTAACAGCATACTTACACTAATAGGGTAGGAATGAGGAAGATAATATTTAGAGGAAATGAACCTGCATAAGTGGGGAAAGAGCGTGAGAAACAATTTAAGAGAAAGAATGATTACACTTGGCGGAGATTAATACCCCGACCTCTCCTCCATCGCTAATGGATAAGTGGCATAGAAAAGAGTTGTTGCAAACTTTATAATTTAAATTATGATTTTAAATTGAATTTGTACCATTTTAGATGATTAATTATGTATTTGATCAATATTAACACGTGTGATAAGATAATACAATTAATATAATTGTGTTTATGAATTTTAATTACTTTATAAAGTTCAAGTGGGTCTTAATTATAGTTGTCTCGGAAGTCAACCAATCTCCCTGTATACAAATAGCAAACAGTTTAAGAACTATGGTGGATTTACTCACCTATGAATCCAGACTATTTTATATTATACAATAATAATAATATTTAGCACCACGTCTTACTACCCATTCAGGTTATACGCTTAAGTACTAATTATGCTAATGGATTAGAAATTGGGCGAGTTAAATTTAGAGGAAGTGAACCCGCATTTGCGTGGAGGGAGAGTGGAAAACCATTTAGGAAAAACCCCCCTCAGTTCACCCGACCGAGATTTGAACCTCAATCTCCCCGTCCTCGGCGGTCGAGCTCAACACGACTAGCGCGTAAGCCAACTACGCCACCGAGGCGGGTTTTATATTATACAGTCTTTATGTATCATTAGGGTATAAACTCCCACTAAGCCTTAATTTTTCTCTGGTTAACAAACAAGGAGGCAATAAGTGTCACAAGTAAGAATAGAACATTTACTTGTTTCTATTAAAGTATCTTTATCTTTTCAGGTTAGCTCCCTTAACTATTGATTATATTTTAGTGTATCTTCACTGATTTATATATATATATATCAAATATTTTGTAACAACTGTACAAACTTAGATTAGGAGTAAACATATAATGCAGTTATTTCTTCTTTCAGTGGAGAAAAGTTGTCGCAATGTGACCACGCAGACAGTTTCTTATTTTGTTAATCCAAGTTACCCAAAACCAGACACAATTGGCTCATTCTGTGACTTTCGTATAGATGTAACCAATGCAAATGTTTGTCAAATAAGGTAAGAGAATTTATCAATCTAATTTAAAAATTAATACTACAACCAATTAAAAAAACAACAACTAAAGGTTTATTTTATAAAATCATGTTTCTTTGCAATCTCATAATTTTATACTAATGAAAACATTATCATTTGGTGTACTCTCCTCATTTGATTTGAATAATATGCTAGAACCCTTTTTTTTCCTCCTATATTTTGTGATTCAATATATCATTGGTGGAATTGTTTTAGGCTGGATTTTGACCAGTTTAACGTATTAGGCCCCCATAGATCCATGGGGATATGTCGGAACGACCGATTCATGGCAATGACATCACTACCTAACGGCATTGGTCTATCCGAGATGTGTGGGGAGAACGCTGGACAGCATAGTGAGTTAAGCATGGGCTATTACAGTTAATTATGTTATTTAATATTAGTATGTTGTAGTAGTTTCTTCTCATTGTTTTTTTTACCACATATTAGTACCCATTTGGATTGTATGGATACATTAATTACATTAATAGAGTATACATAAGGTAGGTAGAATTTTATAAAGGAAACATATCTACATTTGCGTGGAGGTAGAGTGGGAAAGCATTTAGAAAAAACCATGTTCAGTACACCCAACCAAGACTCGAACCTCGATCTCATTTTAACCGTAAACTCAGTTTAACACGAGTGTGATGCACGAAACCATGCAACCACTAATTAAAGTTTCTCATAATTATAGTGTGGATAAACATAGATATATATTGGCTTAAAATATTTACGCGATCCTTTTACACATGATCAAAAAGAATGTGTTAAAGCTATTGCTACACATTAAGATTCATAAAACAGATTTCTCTTGCACCAACTATTTATATGTGTTCATAATAGCAGAGATGATTATCACCGCTAAGAGTAGGCAAGAAATAAGGGTGGAATAAAGCTAACACTTGTACAGATAATTGTGGATGAAAAGCAAAGCTTAGAAGACTGTAATGTGCTTTAGGTTAAGCCACCGTAGCAGCATATAAGTATGCTTGGACCGAGCACAGTCTGATGCTCACTCAGTCACTACTCGTATCAGGAAAACATGTGATCTGAGTCCATTCAGATAGCGTCACTCGAATAGAGTGGAGTCAGACTGTGCTCAACTTTTGCGAGTCATCTCGGATAAAAATAGCATTCCAAAATGGTGGCAATATGCAGAACAGTGAAAGAAGCTCATGCTAGAAGGTGGACTGAGAAGAAAAATTAGTAGATACACATAATCATTTGCACTTGAGAATCTATTTACAGATCCAAATTTTCATTTTGTGCCACCTAGTTTAATGAATTTCTATCTCGTTTAGCAACATATTCGTGACAGCGCCAAAGTAATTCAATACTAGATTGGCTATCTTTATAAAGATCTGCGTAACAAGACATGAAAACCATCTGACCGAGCGTGGCTCGTACGAGTGTGCTCAGTCCTAATTAACTCTTAATGTACTGCCGTGAATTTGTGAATGTAGCCACATCAAGTATCTTGTTTGTAAATAATGAAAAATGACTTGGACACGGGTACCTGGGTATGATTCCCATGTGCAGGTGTAGTTTTTCAATTTACGAATAGGGTACAAGGGATTTAGTGTTTAATGAAATGATAAAGTTTCGGGTATTATTAATCTAAACATGTTAATAAACCTATAAGATCATCTCCAGCATATTCGAATGGCAAACTCAACTCTGACCAGGGTGTGATTTTACCATGTGAATGCTGGTGCATTACCTTAAACTGTATCTTCATCCTGTGCACTTCCTTGTTGTAAGTTATGAATACTAGGCACTTATAAGAATAGCTAAAAAACCTTTGTGGATTATCTCTTATTTGAGAATAAAAATATTTAAAAAAAAATCTATATAATGATAATTCTATTCCATTCTATTTGGAATACCGGCATAGAAAAGTATCTATGTTAAATATTAATGGTTAGATTACAATAATTTATTTTACAATAATATCATAGGGG
>CABFWB010000783.1:28929-41362 GCA_902151455.1 Timema bartmani
GGGGTAGAAGTCACAATACACCAATTTACAGGACAACTTTTATATTTCAGGATCCCAGGACACTAGAAAATATATTTTGTTTCAAATTAATTTAAATATTACCAAGACCTCTTTTAACCGTAATCTAAAGTGCATTAGAAAGGTCTCATGATTGTCTAACAGATGGCAGCACTAGCTAAATTTGAGCTAAAATTGGACTCTCTTTGTCTTCCCCCTGTACCCTTCATGTATACATTTTCTAGTAATGTGAGGATTTTCATCGATTTATCAGTTAATACAAGTTTTAAAATTCCAAAATTGTGTTAAAAACTTAAAACTTCATATCAAAATAGTCTGCATCTTTAATGAAACTAATGTCGAAACAGACTAAAAAGAAGAAGAAAAAAACATTGATCACATAATACAATTATCTTTTACTTTTTAATTATATTTTTTAAACTTTGTGTGGCCTCTAATCAGTGGGCACATAAACTATTATGTCAGTTTAGTTTGCCAGTGATGGCCGCCGAGTTTTCTAATCTTGCCCAAGTGTAATGAGAGTGATTTAAAAGAAAAATATTTTCCTACCCTCCCTACAAGGTAATGTGGCTCAATTTCCTACAGTAGTATTCCTTCTTCATTCTCACAAAACTAGCATAATATATATGCACAGTAACCCAAGATGCAGTATAAAAAAGTGTGGCGTTCCCAAGTAAAGATTTCCAATTTTATATTTATAAACCCTATTTCCAGATATTTGCATTGCAACAACCGATTGAGAAATGTATGGCAGTAAGGAAGAAAATATGTTGAGCATTTATTGATCTGGAGAAAGTGTACACTCGTGTGAATAGGAGAATGTTATGGAATGTTCTGAGAGAGTATAGTGTGTATGCATGGTTGGTAAATGCAATTACGTTCCAAGTAAAGAGTGAGTTAGGGTGAATGGACCTTTGAGCAAATGGTTTGACATTTAGGGTGTTAGACAAGGTTGTGTTATGCCCCAAGGTTGTTTAATGTATTCATGGATAAGTGTTTGAGGGATGCAGTTGGTATACAATTGGACAATATGAATTTTGAGTGCTGCTATATGCAGATGATGCCATATTAATGGCTGAGAATGAAAGAGACTTGTAGAACGCATTAAATTGTTTGAATGTGGTGACAGGCAGAATGGATTTTCATATGAACCGAATGTCTCCAAAATTAAGGTGATAGTTTTTGATAAGTACGAATCAGGAAATGAATGTCAGTTTAGTATAAATGGAAAACTGTTAAAACAGGTGAAGGATTTTGTGTATCTGTGCAGAATGTTCTGCAAAAATGGAAGGAGAGCTGGTGAAATTGAAATATGGGGGAATGCATCTATTAGAGTAATTGGATGCATATAAAATTGTGTCTACGCCAACAATGTTTTATGGATGTGAAACGTGGGCTTGTAGGCAGAAACATAAGAGCAAGGTGAATGCAGTTGGAATGATACATATAAGAAATGTATGTGGAAAAACTCGTATGGAAAGAGTCAGTAATGAATGGGTGCTGAAAGAGTTTATGTGAAAGAAGCATCTTACGTTAGTGTGGGCATGCCGAGAGGATGAGTGTGGATTGATTAACAAAGCAAATATGTGAAGGTAGAATGTGTGTGGATCAAAAGGAAGGAGTAAGCCATGTAAGCCACAGCTAAATGTCGTGGTAGAAGAATGTGTGAAAAAGAGAGACATTAAGAGTTTTAAGAATAAAAAAGCATGTATGACTCAAGTGTATGGCTGTTAAAGGGGAGTGTTCAAGGATAGGGAAGTAAGAAGATAGTTTGTGAGGATGTATTAATTATAGAGTTGTTGTTTTTTGAGCAAGATGCAGAGTTTCTTGCCTAACCCGTAAGAGAATGGTGTGATTAGGTAGGTATGTATGTATGTATTTCCAGTAGTAGTATTTGGGATATAAGCTATATAACTATACAACACCCTCATGGGTGGTCATGCGGGAAAGGCGTCAGTCTTGTATTGTCTGGTTTGCCGATGATGGGGAGGTTGGGGTTTGAATCCCAGGTGGTTGTGGTTTTTTCCTAAATGGTTTATATCTTTTCCTTCACTACTCAAATGCGGGTACAATTCCTCTAAATTCTACCTTATCCATCCCTGTTTCAAATAGTGAATGGTTAAAATGTGCATGGCTTGGATGAATAATATAGTATGTTAGCAAAACAAAACTTTGTGTAATATAAGAATATTAATTTATTAAATAGTTTTAGAAAACAAATAATAAATTATGTTTAGTGAAATCTTGTAGAAATGCTCCAACAGCACAAACTATATGATGATTACGGTTTCAGCTCCGGCTGGTTGCCTCCAGTACTTTACGGAAATGTCTGGTACCATCCAGAGTTTCAACTACAACAAAGGGCTTGGACATTATCAGAGTAACTTGGACTATGCCATCTGCATTAAGCGTTCTCCTAACACGTGTCAGGTTCAGTTCAAGCAGGTCCAAGGATCAGGCTTTTGGATCAACTCGATTGAAGGTTTGGCTAACAGTGTTTACTTTGAATATATCACTAAGCTTACAAAGCAAACGGTGTCCCAAGGGTTTCCAAATGTTGAGGGTGTTGAAAACTTTATAGTCAAATTAAATTTTCATCAGAAATTTAAAAAAATTAAGGGTATAGGGGAAAATACAATTTAATTCAAATTGAGTTAGTGCTGCTATCCTTTATAAATAATGAGATATTTATAAAGCACTTTAGATTAAAAAAGGATTTTCTGTTGTCTTTATGGCCTTTGAGGTATAAAGGTAATAGTCCGACACCTTAGCTCAGTTGGTAGCAGGTTTGATTCCCAGCTTGGCCAAACAAATTATCATTGTTGAAATGTGAGTTTATCCTTTCACATTGATAAATTAATGGCCGGGGACTGGTTGTTGTGTCTGTCCTAGTCTAAAGTTAGATTATAAGGCATATAAAGCTACAACAGGCCTAGCATGTCGGTAGTGGAAAATATATGGCTTGAATAAAAAACTAGGCCATTGGCTGGATAGAGTAATGGATGTAAATAAATAAAAAAGATTTACAAGTATTTGTCCTGGTAAATGTTTGTAAGGTGACTTCCACCTTTTTCCCTGTACCCTTTAAATCCTGACAGCTAAATGCACATTTTTGTTTTATTTAAATTATACATACACTAAAGTTATCAACTTTAAACAACTAAACAATATAAAAAATAGCAACTAATCTGTGGTAATTTTAGGTTCTTGCACAAGGGAAATAACCTTGTGAGAACAAAATCTATTTAAAAAGACTAATTAAATAATTAGTGGTTAATTAATTAGTATATTACTCAAATTTTAGGCAATATCACTAGGCTAGGGCTGTACCAAGGAATGTTTTGGGGTCTTATAACATTCCCCTCTCCCTAAAGCAGTGGCGGATTTACAGGTTTGCCGCCAGTAGGCTATTCAAATTTTGCCGCCCCTACCGACCTCTACAATGTGTCAGTTCCTAGATTTTTTTACAATCCAACGATTTAGTTAAGATTGCACAAGAAATAGTTATTAAGTATATTTCTGAGCTAATAAAAGCTCAATCATGTACTACTAATAAAGCGGGGTAAGGTATGCCTTAATACTACTTACACAATAGTGTACTTTCGGTAAATGTAATTAAATAATTTTTGAAGTAAAAACGGGACGGGACTTCCCTATTTGTATCGCCGCTCTATATCTATCTCTCTCGAACTCAATGCCACCAACACCACGCAGTGTATGCCTACAGCACGACCCCGCTTCGGCTCCGGCGCACCACGCCGCGCTCGTGCAGTCAGGTTCAGCCAGACACACTTAGCGAACCGTCATGTCACTCATTCCTGCACCTCAACCAAACGCGACTACGCAAATTGTAGAAAAATGTATCTAAGTGGTGAAACATATTACATGTTGAATTGTTTGTGTGGACCTAATAGCATTTAGGTATATAAATATGAATCTTTTTAATTTCTGTAAGACAAAAAAAAAATAATTTTGGCCCCAAATTTGCCGCCCCTAAAATCTGCCGCCCTAGGCTCCAGCCTACTCAGCCTGTTGGTAAATCCGCCACTGCCCTAAAGGTATTAGTAATGATGTTTTATATTCCTCATTAATGGTGAGGTTAGTAGCTTTTTGGAGTGTTAGATAACTCTTAATACCTACAAACCCATCAAAAAGGATTTAATAGTTTAAAAAAAATATGTTTGTGCGCTTCTATTTGGGGACTTTAATCATGAACCCCTGCAGGCAGGAGTCAGCAAAAGAGATTTTTAGGTATGGTTCTGCAATGTAATTTTAGTTTGAACTCTTGTTTAGTAAAAGAATAGAATGGGATGTAATAAAGAAGATCACTTAAGAATTGGTAAAAAGTAATTCTTAGAACAAGCTGGTGATTCTCTTCCAATCTTTTCACACTGAAATCCATCCTGCTGGATGTTATTGACCGCTTTTCACATCTAGATACAGTAGAGTACCGAGTATCCGACTTAAACAGGACTGACAGGTGGTCGGATAATATGGAAACAAAGGGACTAGCTGGAATGATATAGATTCAAAATTAAATGAAGTGCAGAAGAGATATGAAATAAGGATTAGTAATTACTCCAAAGTATAAACTAAGCAATAAATTACAAAACTATTATTTTATTCATGTAAACAGGACAAAGGATTTTGAATCGATTAAATGCAACTTTTATTACATTCTGTAGTATGCAAAGTGCAAAAATTGCTGATTGAAGATTGTTTCCCAGCTTTGCTTCTCTTCCTTGTGGTGAAGTCACACTAATAGCACATTTTATATATATGTCGGATAAAACAGAATGTTCGATAATTAATCAAAGGTCGGATGGTTGGAACTATACTCGACAGTCACTGACATGCCTTTACTTATCGATTGGTTAGGTCCATATCTGGAGGAGGGTGTGGGTCGCACCGGGACCCTTCCTTGTGATGTGTCCTCTCACGACTACCTGCATATCCCAGACGGACGTGGGGGCGGCTCAGATGAGTTGGATGCATTTGGAGAGCCTGTGCCTTTATCCTCAGTTACCAGCGACAAATTTTGCGGCCGCAGTCTTTCCGGTCTGGCAGTGGTTGAGAACGCCGAGAAGCTACGCACAGGATACATCCTTGATCCACCCGACAATACCAGCTTCGCCTCCACTGTCACTAGTAGGTGGTCACAAAAATCTTTAGATGATATATATTTTTAAACACTTAAGTCAATTAAATTTATGGAAATGTTAACATTATATATTCAAATAAAAGGAAAAACACCAATTAAAAAGAGAAACACAGTTCCAGGGCTGTAGAGTAAGTATACCAAGCCTTCGACACAGACTCATCTATTTTACTACTGTCCGACTCAGACTACTTCAGAAATGCCTAAAGTATATTAATTAAAAGCACAATATGGGTTTTATAATGATAAGAATTACACAGTTAACACTGATACCCTTAGACAAAAAAAAACATGGATCAAAATATAAAACGAAAAAAAAAGAAGAGAAAAATGCTCAAAAATAAGTTGATAAAAGAGGAACTCTTTTCACTTTTGAGATACATAGTTTTCTATTATACAAATATGTATTTTTGTTATAAATATATGTTACCTCAAAGTGATAAAATAAAATATAATAATCCAGCTCACTTAAAACCCTAAACACAGCTGATAAAGAACAAATTTCATGTATAAATTATTAATAATAAGCTTCCAGGCTTCAAAACATAGACAACACTTTTACAAGCTCAGTTATGGTTTCTTTTCTACAATGATTTGACTTAACTAAGCAAATACCCAATTCTGCGACCCCATTGTCTAAGACATCACGCTCACAATAAACTGGACTGCTGGTGACTAGATGATCAAGGTTTGAATCTCTGTCAGGTGTGTTAGGGTTTTTTCCCAAAATAGTTTCCAACTTTCTATCTCTCTCTCTCCCCATAAATGTGAGTACACTTTCTCTAAATTCAACCTTCCTCATATCATAGCCTGCTTGGGTGGACGCATGGTTTAAGGCATCACTCTTGTGTGAGACTAGACCGCCGATGACAGGGAGATCGGGTTTGAATTCCGGTCTGGTGTACTGAGGGTGGTTTTTAACTCTTCCTCCATGCAAATGCAGGGTCACTTTATCTGATTTCAACCTTCATCCCTAACTTATTAGCATAATTAATACATATGCATACAAGCTGAACAGGTAGTAAGACGTGGTGTTAAAAAAAACCTTCCTCATCCCTAACACAGTAGCGTAGTTAGTACATGTGCTAAAAGTAGCTACACAAATTGTTCTAGCTATGTTTTTGTTTGTGAAGGCTACGCATCTGGCCCGATAGTGCTGAGATTCCATACAGATGAAGCAACAGATCCAGAACAAGAGATTGGTTTCCACATCTCATACCAACAGCTTGCTACAGGCTGCATGAGGAACCTCTAAAGACAGCATCAACCTAGCTTTCGTCATAGTTGATGGTGGTCATTCATAAGTTTTGATATTTAAAGGCCAGATGACACCTGAGAGAGTACCAACATCTAAATATATTCTCTGACAGGATTTTTGTTATCATTATGAAAACAATTTACCAAGTATCAGTTCAACTTTGTGTTTCAATCACAGGCAGAAATACAAAATAATGAAATTCAGAATAATTTTTTTTTAAAAGGTGCATTAAGCATGTTGTAGTCTGCCATCAAATAAATATGATAGAATTGTAGAGGATTACCTCCTGAAGAAGATATCAAGTGACATTGAAATATTAACACACTGAACAGCACACCCGAGCTAAGCTCGGGTTAGCGTAAGTATCTGTTGTTACCATGCCCAAGCTACACTCGGGTCCTCTTTTAAATGTTTACATACACAATGGCCCGAGATACGGTCAGGTATAGTGTTCTGTAAATGTTTTCTAAGACTGTCTTAGTCCATAAAAAAATACTAGGTGGCAGCACTAGATGGTTTTGTGAAAATTGCAATGTAGCATTGTGTGTGAAAAATTGTTTTGCTCTACTACACTAAGGCCTAAATGTAAAATATATATATATATATACAAACACACAAAATGTATTTTAACTATTTTTGAATCAAATTTCAAGAAATACTTTGTCGGTGGGTGTTTATCAAAAATAATGATAACACTTATTTAACACCTCCATTTGGGCTCACAATATAATTAGTTTTTTTGAATAAAATCTTTTATGATGTACTTTTTATGCACTATAATAATCTAAAGCATCTATTTCTAAATTTGTCATACGTCATTAATATATTCTTCCGATTATTGGGATCAAATGGTGCAAATCATCGAAACATGAGCATATTTCTATTTCAGTAATCAGTACAGATTTAAGTGAATATGTACATCTCTAATATAGCTTTGTTTCTTAAGAGTTTGGGATTGAAATTTAATCAATGAACGAGTAAAACTTTATTTATTAATTATGTTCAAAATTAATTTTATTTATGAAAGACATATGCACACCACCTCCTTAAAAATTAATAAACATATGCATACATGAAAAATAACATACTTAAGCTAAAGTAGCTGATGTTTAAATAATTCTAAAGAACTGATTCATTTACAGCCTTATAGTTAAAATATAGTTAAAAACTAAAATAAATCTATGGAACTTCTAAACAATAAAACCCTAAAATATAACTAGTAACAAAAAGAACTATATTTTCATTTGAGTGTAACATTAGTCAAGGATAAAACATTTAAACATTCAAATACACTTAGCCTTAATCAAAAGAGCATACCCTATCTCACCAATAGTGCAGCCAAGTGTTTTTAAACGTCAGTGGATACTGGAAATTTTAAAATAGCGGAGCGCAGCATGACTATCAACGTTATGACAAGTCAGCATGGAATATATTTCCTTTGCATTATTAGAAGATTCAAAGAATAAATTTGGCACACAAGATTGAAAACATAGCTACCCAAAAACAAGAGTAAAGGGCTGCTCTCACCCACACAAATCAAATTGCGGCAACCAGAAAAAATCAACAAATAGCTATGTTCACACCTAGATGAATAATATTATTTGGGGAGAACGCTTTCTTAAACTCGGCAGTGTCACTAGGCTAAGTTTTGTATCATCTGCAATCACCAGGTAAATTAATGTGGTGATATCAAAGAGTGAGGCTGTGAAAATATTCTATAACTCGCTTGCTGTGGTTAGAGTTGTTTGTAAAGTGAGGTTGCAATGGATAATTACTTTAGTTCAGGGAACACAGGTTTATTTACAATAAAAATGATAAAAACTATAGCAATATTAACAAGAGAGAGAATGCATAAGAAAAATTCAGTAAAAATTTAGAAAATATCAAATACGGTAAGTCTATTATTTGAATGTTGCAGTTTATATAAAAGCATTTATTTATATTGTGTTACATTAGATCTACTCTGTCATGTAGTGTGAAGTGCAAAAGAAATATGGTAAAAGTCTGATAATCCAGAATGGTTGGGACTTCGGCAATGCCAGTTTACCAAATATGCCGGATTATCGGACTATCTCTGTTTAGTGCGATAAAAACAAGGAAAATGACTTTGAAAACGGTCATGGTTAATAAGTAATGTAATAATTTATAATATATTGACAAAAATAATATTGCGCTACCTGGGAGTTGTTGATGTATTGATAGTGTCACACATTTCCATTTCATTCCTTTAAGTATATCAACACTTTTACTATATTTAGAAAACTTTTAACAAACTAGACACACAATTATGAACAAGCTATGCGATACAAAAAAAAATATAAACAAAGACTGACCGGCTGGCGAATGACGTAAAGCCAAAATACAAGTGGTGGGGGCTGGGCTTGCCGGACTATTGGATGTGCCAAATCAATGTGTGCCGGATTATCAGACTTTAAATGTATAAAACTTTTTGGTTCTTCTTTGTATTCAAAACAAGTGCATTTTGACTTTACTCTTTGCTTGAATTAGTCCAAATACCATGCTTTGATCAGGTGTGAGTGGTAACAGTTGCCGCGCAATGATTCAATTCACTTAGGTGGGCTTAAAGCTACTTTGCCCTCGTCTAAGAGCTAATAACAAATACTTTAAAGCAATATTAATAAAGCATCCTAGTAAACCAGAGTTATAAATTATAATGTGAATGAAAAAAGTGCATTGAGCAAAAACATTTTGTAATAAATAAAATGATAGAATATTAGGAAAATGGTAAAGCAGAAATAGTGTTTTTTACTTTTATTTGTGCTCAAACCATTTTCCTAATATTCTATCATGTTATTTATTACAAATTATAATGTGTCAACTATTATAGGAATCTGGTAGAAAGGACAATCCATATTTGAAAATTACATAAGTTACTAAACTACTTTACTATATTCATACATCAAGTCATGTGATCTGCATATAACAATTTTGACAGATAGTATCAGTACCTATCCAAATATTAAAGTAAAATGTTAACAATGTTTGCATGAAAATAAATATGTATGTATTATTTAGGAAGTTCTTACTACCAAAATCCTACCATATTAGCAGAGTAGAATAGAAGGGGGTGTACAAAGCTTGGAAAGGCCAAAAGGTGAACCCCTCTCCTTTGAATGTTTAAAAAACATTCTATATAGGATGAAAATAGTTTGAAAAGGCCACAAGGGTAAAATAAAAACAACCTAACATAATCCAATACATATAACATTTTGATATGTTTCGAATTATTTGAGTTTTTTTTTAAACAAAATGTCTTACAGTGGTTCACTGTGGCAAAAATGCAGTGTTCAATTAAGTTATGTAAAGTGTGATTTTGGTATGAATAAGCTTTTAGAAAAGAGAAACACATTTGTTTGCAGTCGATTTACTTGACATCAATCACTGTTTTCAGCCTGTGGTCGGTCAGTTTTTTATTCAAGCTATCTATTTTCCACTACCAGCTGGCTAGGCCTGTCATAGCTTCATGTGTCTTTTAATCAAACTTAAGACTAGGACAAGCACAACATCCAGACCCCTGCTGTTAATTCTTCATCGTGAAAGGTCAAACCCACATTTCACCTTTACCTTTTTCAGCCATGCCTTGAATAAAACCCAGAACCCTTAGCTCAGTAGACAAGACACGCTACCGACTGAGCTAAGTTGTTGAAATGTTTGCAGCCAATATTTATACTATTCAACAATATTTTTAGTATTATTTTAATGGTATTGATACAATCTATCAAAAGAGAACAGCTAGGAGTCATATAACTTGACATGTGAATATAAGAAAATTATTTTAGTATTTTTTTTAACCATCAGAAACTTTTTTTCCTATTTAAATCTGACCCTACACTAAATGACAACTAAACGTTAATTTAATTATCTCCCAACATCTTTTATTTGTAGTGTTAACACTTCTTACAGCTTGTTATTATTTAAGGTTACAGTATGAAGAAGGTGAACAATATTTATTTTTACATTATACAGCTTAATGGCTTAACAGACACAAGCATCCACCTAGAGGTGGACTGGATTAAGTTATATCAGTGTTTCGGTCAAGCTTTAAACTCTAGCCACTCAGACAAGGGTTATAAAAGCAAGGTCTGTCAGTCTACAGGACTTGGGGAAAAAGATAACACATTGTGATTAGTTTTAAAAAGTCATGTACATTCCATTTATGGTGAAAAGCTTGAACCTTACCATAAGATGCTGCACTGTGGCCCTAGCCTTATCATATAAACTTCACCATAGTGGAAACAATAAAGTTAAGTTTGCTACCTTTCAAGGTAAATAAAGTGTACATATGAGACTGTTTCTTTAAATAAGCAGAAAATGCATATGAAACTATATTAATATTTTAATAACGAAAACCAGTAAAAAATTTAGGGGTGAAGATTGTTTTGTTTTAGAAAAAATGTTAATATATGATAAAAATGTCTTATTTAAATCATTATTTCACCAACCAACATGTAACTAGGAATATAAGCTAAACTAACTAAAATATCAAGTCAAAAAATTGCATGAATTTCACAGACATCTTGCTTGTTTAAAGAAGAAGTTTAATACATAAGTTTCTAAATTTTACAAGTTATGGACCCAGTTTTTGATTTTGGAGAACATTGCAGCCCTTGATATCCTCCAAGTATTCAAATCCTAGGTATTTTATTATTTATTTGAAACATGTTTTGGCTATCTACATTTAACACACTATTTGGGTAGAGGTGAGTAAGGAAGGAATTTAACCACATTTACATGAAGGGGAAAAAGGGAAATCAATAAAAAAAACTCACCCTTAGTACAGCCAGCCAGAATTCAAACGCCGACCTCCCTGTCACCGACAAACCAAACTAAACGAGCATTAATTAAGATAATTCATCATAATCAAAAACTTTTAAAGTCTAAGGCCGGGTTAGTTTAGTAAAATACCTTCATCTTCCTCTATCCTTCCACCATTATTCTCCACTCACTTGCACACTTTCTGTTATCTGTTCCTCCCATCCCTTTCTTGGTCTCCCTTGCAGTCTTTTCCCTACAGACTTCACTTCCATCATTCTCTCCTTCTACATGCTCATACCATCTCAGTACTACTTCCTCTACTCTCTCATGTACTCCTTATACCCTCACTCTTTCCGGGATAGCTTCAGTCCTAATCTTGTTTCTCCTCGTGACAGCTAACATGCTACTCGCAAACTTCTTTCCCTTGACCTCCACTTTCCTAGTCTCTCTTACATTCGATGTCCACGTTTCTGCTGCATGGATGACAATGGGTACAAAGTACGCCCTGTACGGATAAAAATTAGTGATGACCCCAAATGTATGCAATATGAAACATATTGAAGGAATTCCATTTGGAATGATTTGTGAAAGCACTTACATCAATAAACCACCGGATGTTTTCAGCTCAGAACAATTTCATATACGTTTATTTTGTGTCACTAGACTTAAAACTGACTAAGCCCAGTGCAAAAATAGATATTTATTTATTTTAGCTGGGTCTCAAAGATGTTTGGAGGAATACTGTACACTTGTCGGGAAAGACGGCAGACCAACAAATATTAATAATAGATTAACAATACTAATGTGTTTAACAATACTAATGTGTTTAACAATACTAATGTGTTTAACAATACTAATGCAATCATGTTATTTTCAATGAATAACTTAGAATTTCCCCTTTATAGTTGAAGAGTTTTCTATTGTAAGCCTTTTATTAGTAAAAATTTGATGCAATAGAATATGAACTCATTAGCTTATATGTTGCATGAATCTGCACTTTGTGATTAAGACGGTTGAACCCCTTCATAAAGGTTGTATCACAATCTACATATATAATCCATGCAGTGCCTGTTTGTCCTTCCAGGGCTCTTTCTCCCACTTCAAGATATCTTGGGGGGGTTGAAATTTGGTATGGACGCTATAGAGTATACCATATTTATGGGAAAAATTCAAAACTTGAAAAAATATAAGATGGCAAAACCATGGAGACAAATTGTGCTACC
>CABFWB010000783.1:41525-52970 GCA_902151455.1 Timema bartmani
AATCCTCGGTCCCGGCACAGATTTATCTGATTGCCAAACCCTTCCTTCACCTCTGACAAGGCGTGTATTAATCACAACTTGTGAATGTGAGGAATGCCAGGCCTCCACCGTGGTTCGGATCCCACGTTAAACTGTAGGTCCTCCATTTCATCTCACAATCACCCTACCATTACACATTAGCGTAAGTGCGTATAACCCGAACGGGTAGTAAGACGCGGTGCTAATAATAATAATTATAATAATAGTGAATTGTGTAAAACACATTGTGTGCAAGAATTTGAAATATTATTTTCAATGAGTGTGTTCAGATGAAATCAGTAAATAAATACAGAATTCATAGGGTTTATTAGACTTTAACTTTATATGCATAATACATGGAGTTGAGCATATACAACCCCTGGACTTGAGCTGTATAAGCCAATGCAAAGAGAGGTTCTAGCCAATCAAAACGCATGTACACACAAGAGATATAAATGATCTTCTGTTCATGTGTGAAATGCCTTTTGGTAGCCATTTTTGTTTGCTATAAACAAATGTTCTTTATTTTAGTGTCAATAACTACAATTGTGGTACGAGTGAAAATAAATGTTGGAATATTACACTTTTGATTCTGTTAGGCTAACGTCTATTAATAGAACATAATCGATTTGAGTAATACTTTAATAACTGTGTTTCATCATAATTGTAATTTATTATTAACCATCTAACATATGTTATGCACTATCCAATATTAGTATTGCATATAAACCTAACCTCAAAGAGAAGCTTTACAATTGGGTCAGTTGTAAATTTTAAATATATTTTATAAAATGCATTTAAATATTAAATCGTTTAAAAATGATCATTCATATAAAGTAGAAGCATGATAGAGCGCAGTCCGATTACTGTGGATTTGAATATAACGTAGTAAAGAGGATGTCTGCCAAAAAACATATAATTATTACTGTATAGTATTAGTATTTTATTTAGAAGAAGGTAAAGGAAAGGTGGATAGAAACATTTAAAAGGAACAAACGCAATATGGCTTCTACAATGAAAAGAACACAGGTGTCACACTTTACATCCCTGCCATTGGACAAAGAAGTGATGGCTGCCTCTTGAAGAAAATCAATCATTACTGCCCAATCCCTCAACCTAGGTTTCATTCTATCAGAACTCATCGGGGTGGGGGGGTGAAAGGCACAATGCAACTTCCTAAAAGAGGAGCAATTCTGCATTACTCTTATAAGACAAAGGACAAATAGGCCTACATTATGTTGAGTGATCCAAGATAATGTTGCTAGTGTATTTCATGTTTCATATGAGTAAAAATGTATAACTATTAAGTTTTTTATTTTATATTTTTATGTATGATGAGTTAAACTTACATATAGTAATGCATAATGTTGTAGTCTTTTTTTACCAGTCTTCCTGCTCAGTCATTTGTCAATCTACAAGTCACCTTCCAATATAGTGCTGCTTGGCTAAGCAACCGCGCTTTATTGGGCTTCTATTGTATTGATCAAATGTTTTTTAAAGACTTCACTTTCTCTCTCTCTTGAACATGCATTCAAATGTGAAAGGGTTTTAATATGAATAAAATGACTTTAAATGGTATTTTTTTGCAACAAATAAACACAGTTCCTTCGATATCTAAGACAAGTTCAAACTTCAAAGATATGCTATAGTTATTAATTGATACATACATCATGGCTCCACTATGTAAAACCAATTGTTGTAACCAATGATGTTGCTAAACTATTTGTTTTTGTCAACTTTATTACTGGAATTTAAAAATAATCTAGATTTTATCAGTACACGTGTAAATCAACATACAAGTTGATAAACGATTTGAAAATTATGTACATTACTAGATTATATATTGAGTCCACTTTACTACTATCGTTTCAAAGATATTTTACATTAAAAAAAAATCATTACAAATAAAATTTAGTAGGTATGATAATTTATTTGAAATTTCACTAATTCTAATCTAAACATTTTCTTATATAAAATGTACAGTCTTGTATATTAGCTATCATATAAACATTATTTTATTTTTCCACTCAATAGTGCCACCGACAATATATAAAACAAACATATAAACAAGTTAAAACATGGATGTATATTTTCTTTGTAAAAACATAAAATATATATTACTATAACACAATGATAAATATAGTTTGCATTTTACATTTTGTAATTACTTATTTCTTGCATACTCACCTTTAGGTTAGCACCAACAAACTTTATTAGACAAGGCAAGATGGATAACATTGACCAACACAAACACTAACATTCAAAAACTATTTTTTTCTTTCCCGATATTGTTAAGATTGCATAGCAATCAATATTAATGTGATGTTGAAGAGAAAAAAAAAACCCACCTGAGATCATCAACAAAACCAATGATCCAAGCTACAAAACCAAGGCACAAAAAAATAAGTTTAAGCTGCACATTAAAATGACCTTCCAAAGATATGCAGTTAAGATTCCAAGACTAGAAACCTGTCAAACTTGTTTTGATGTTCAGCCATCCAACCATTTGTGCGCGTTCCTGTATAAAGGCTCATGGATGGAGTCTGTTCCTCAGTCGACGACGCTGAACCCAGATCAGGAAGGCGTGCGCAACAAATGGCCACGCCACCAGGAAGGCTACAGTCTGGGGAGAAAGTTCAGGGAAGGGCCACCAAGAGGGTTTCCTTTGACTGGAACGACTCTAAAAAATGTTTTTAACAAAACCAAGACAAACTGTTTGATTAAGATGTATCAAAAAATTAATATTCCTAAACTATACAATGCCAAAGCAAGTCTAAGAAAAAAAAAGAAAAAAAGGTGAACTCACTTGAGCAGGCCAGTTGGCAACGCTGGAAAGAGATGCAACTTCTAGACTACGCACTCGTGTAGTGATGCGATCCAAGTCTTTCTGAAGATGAAGTACAGTTTCTCGAATCTTCTCTGAAACATCTGTGCTTGTGGGCTTCGTAGTTTTATGGGTGTTATCTGCATCTGCAGAGGCAGCTATGTGATCTAAGACACAATTAGAAGCAGGTCTTGAGCAATAAAAAAAAAAATTCAAGGTATAAATCATTATTTTTTAAAGTTTATATCTTAATTTTTAACCTGAGAATAAAATGTTGTGAAAAATAATCTAATAAACCACCTCTTACACAACATAATATTTTTCTGCTTGTTTCTTTCAGCTTAATAAAAAAATGTTCAAAATTTCAACGAACAGACAGAGTGACAAATGAAGGAGTCCTAAGAATAGTCAGTGAGAAGAAAGTCATTTTGGATGTAATTCTTTGGTACAAACCAAACTGGATACGACAAAACCTTAGGCAGAACTGTCTTTAGCTTGATGTCATGAAAAGCAAGGTTGAGGGAAAGAGGAGCTTAGGAAGAAGGAGGATTCAAATATTGGATGACTTGAAGGAAAGAAGAAAATTATGAGAGCCTAAGGAGGAGGCGGAGGACAGGGCGTATTGGAGGTCTAAGTTCTCTGATAAACGGAATAAACCTATGACAGCAACAGCAACAGCAACAACAACAACAACAACAATAACAACAAATCATAAGAGTTGCAGCATTACATTTGTCATGGGAATCCTTGGATTTAATGATAACTTTTTTCTCTTCATTTATAATTTGTTTTTTTATCAAATGCCGCTATGCTCATGACAACTTTTTAAGAACTGTTGATAAGAAGAAAATTAAACCAAACATAACTACTGGACTTAGCTCACATTCCCTATCATCCCACCTTAAGTGCCAACCTATTATTTGTTAGTATTTTCAGATGGTTAGTGTCTGAATTCTTATGAAGGACCTTGAAGGACTCAAAGAGTTTTCAAGAATGAGAATGTTTTAGGAGTAAGGTGTCTAAAACAAACAAATAAAAAACATAGAAAAAAAGTGTCTACTAGATTACATATTTACCTTAACTCAAAGTTGTTATTCCTTTGAATATATTTGCTTATGCGGTAATGTTTAGTGAGTAAAGATTGGTAGCGCTGTTTTTTACTCACTGTCCCTTCGTGACCTTGGCATGTTTGGACTTCCCCTTTCTCGAGGTCTGCTCCTACCATTCACCATCGGAGTTCCGTCTTCGCTGTCATGGTTGTGATGTCCGTTCATCGTGTGACCGTTCAGAATAACACCAGAGGGGTCATCTTTAGGGATCGGTGGGTTCCCGTTCATGTGATTGTGGTGGATTACTTTCTTCGGTATAGCTTTGACTGTGTTGTCCTTTCGTGCGTGTTCTGGTTCAGTCTAAAGAAAATTGTTGAACAAATTATATCAAAAGTAACTAAATATTAGAGTTGGGTTGAATCCAATACTATACAAATCCAAATCTCCAATTTACTTTCAAATTCCAAATCTAGAATCCTTGAATCTGAATCTTGGAAAAAATTATAAACATAAGAGGAAATATAGGTACAAGCCATAAAATAATAATAGAAAATATAAATAGTAACTAAATTTTAACATTATTTCTCATCATCCATTCACTATAACCTTCATACATTCAGATTAGTGTTAAATTACTGGTTTGGGACCGGGTTGTTAAGTTCATCCAATAATTACTTTCTAAAGCGATTGATTATATCAGCACATGGCTTACAAACTGACTTAGGCTAGTTATAATTTTAAATTATATCCTCTAATCCGTTAATTCACCAATGTTAAAGGAGAGTACCCAATTTCACCAACAATAAATTTTAGGCTAAGACAATAATCAAACTTTTTACCTTTAGTTCAGTTAAGACATGCTATTGAAAGAGCTATTATATTAACTCTCTTCAGTGGCCGCATGGCCTAAGGCACTACTCTTGCAATAAACTAGACTGCCAGTGATGGAGGGATCGTAGTTTGATACCAGTCAAGTGTACTGAAGATGTTTTTTCCTAAATGGTTTCCCACTCTCTCTTTCTCTCCACACAAATGTAGGTACACTTTATCCAAATTTAGCCCTTTCCATCCATAACTCATTAGCGTTATTAGTACATATGCATGTAGCCTGAACAGGTAGTAAAATGCAGTGTGGTGCTAAAAAAAATATTCCTGTCAAGTGAACAAGGTTGTCAACTGTTTTACAAATAGTGATAATCAATTAAAATTATTAGATATATACTTGAAGAAGCCTTTAAGAAAACCAATCCCCCTTGCTGCAACAGCCTGTGGTCCATTGTGAACTTGACACCTTAAGCCAGGGGTCGACAAAAGGTCAATCTCACGGCAATTTTCAGTCTATTGCCTAATAAAACTATGTCGTCATGAAAAGGCAAGCTTACCTTAATTAGTCCACTATGGTACAGTTTATAAGATAGAACCATAGTGTAATCCATCAAGGTAAGACCGACACCTCTCAAGGTAAACAGAATGTACATTTTATTTATTTCCTGTATTTTATATAAAGGAAGGGACATAAGTATTGGATGAAATATTGAATTCAAGGAATAAATACAAAATGTGTAGGAAAAAAAAAGTTAAAAGTATGGTGGAGAAACGAAGGGTGATCTCAGGACCTTTGATAAAGGTAAATGTCGATCGGGGCCCCAAAAAGGTTGCCGACCCCCGCCTTAGTCCTAGTGATCACCAGTGTGGGTCTTTACAAAGTCAGCGATAGAACAAACGCAACATTACCCACCTCAACTGTGTCTATGAACTCTTCTTCTTCTTCGTCATCATCGGGAGGAAGCGGAGAAGCAGAGTAGCTGCTGGCGGGGCTAGTTTCCAGACTAGAGGTGATGTGTTTAGAGTCAGGGAACAAACGGTGTGGGGATGCCTCTCTCGAGCATAGAGGGGACCCATTGAGAGGTGATCCTGGCTGGGACCGCACCCTCTCAATTACGTTACCCACCAGAAGCTCGAGGTCTTCCATCGGGACCGAGTTGTAGAACGAACCCAGACTTCCCAAGAAGTCGGCAACGTTCTCTGTGTACGACATGGTTTCCACAATCTGCTCGGCACAAAAATATCAACCAATCTTTAAGAAAGACTTAACAACAGCACCAAAAATGTTAAAATCTTAAGAGGGACTAACTATAAAGATTAAGAAATAAACAATATTTTTAAAAGACCTTTAGAAAGAAAGAAATGTATGCCATCCTAAGAAGTTGACAAAAATATGTTTTCGCCTCAATATCCTTACATCAGTTTTAATAATTTTTAAAGCTATACAGGTAATTAAAGATAATTGAATAATTTGTAATAAATAAATAATGCA
Source organism: Timema bartmani (assembly GCA_902151455.1). NCBI lineage: Eukaryota > Metazoa > Arthropoda > Insecta > Phasmatodea > Timematidae > Timema > Timema bartmani. The sequence continues at coordinate 47,734 of CABFWB010000783.1, forward strand.
CAAATAAATGTAAAATCACAAATACATATTTACACACACTCATATATTTAAATGTTTTAATTGCAGGAAGATACAATTAAAGCATTAAAAAATATTAGTGTGTAAATATGTATTTTTACTTTTATTTGTATATTTTTACACAATTCCATCATATTTATTTATTATATATTATATTTAGCTTGGTGCACTTTATTTCATATATACAATAATATAATAAGAAATAACTTCACCTAAAAATAACTTAAGTTGCTAACTTATAGTGCTCAAACACATTTTGGTTGAGTGTCTTCTTGATGTCAAACAGTATTTTCATTTTATATATTTTGAATATATGTTAAAAGAAATACTATTGCATAATCTCTGAAAGAAAATAACTGGTTTTCATTTATTAGCGTTTGTTCAAATAAAACTTTTCAGTAACGCTTACAAATTGCAAGAGCAATAATAAATGCTCACACTAGATGAAATAGATTTTTATCAAATGAGGAATAAACCATTTCTTATTTGTAACTCAATACTCTCATAAACAATCATTTATGTAACTGCTATTATACCCATCTTTATTTCGAATTGTATGGGTAAATTCTAATTTTTTCAGACTTAAACATGATTTTATGAAAAATAGTAAGTTTTAATGACAGTAGTTAAAAAATGGGTAGTACAGGTTTAGTTCTTAAAACAACTAGTTTTAAGTGTGCATAAACAGGTCTAGTCACGTTTAAGTCCAGGGTAATTGACATGCGTGACCAGTCCAAGAGACTGGGATTCAAATCACTACAGCGGTTTTCCAAGTTTTTCATCCTTTCACCTCAAGAATAGTGATGCAATTACTTAAACGCATCTTGTTTCGTATCTAAGTTAAGAGTCCAATTTTCATGGAAAGATACTTAAATCTGACAACTAGAAATGTCACTAAAACTACTTTTATGCGTTCAGCCGTCAAGTGATGATCTGCGGCTGCCACTTTGAATTGAATTATAAATGAATATAAAATAAAAATAAGAAAAATTAATGCTATCAATTTTTGGGCACAAAAAATTATTTGTTTTTTCTATAATGTACTTCCTATTAAAATTGGACTGAATCTAGTTTTAAGTCTAATAACCAGGGCCCAGATATTGATGACCTAAAAATAACTTCAAATAAAAAAAAAGACTTAATTTTATGTAAAAATATTTGTAAATAATGTACACAAATGTGAAATGCAATTTAAAGTCTTTAATAACTAAACTCTTTCATTCTGCTAGATAAAATAATATTGATTAATAAATATACTCAAAAATTCCCAAAAATGCCCAAAAAATAATGCAAACTAAGAAAATATTACCTTAAACTAACAAAAAATTACCTATAAAATATACATTTCTACAACAAGGTGATCATCAATAGAGTTTATGTACTTATGAGCATTGTATGTGACGTACAAAAAAAAAGTAATCAAAATTTGGGCCTGCTGATAGTCAACCAGTTTTAGCATTAAAGCGTAAAGAATAAAAACAAGAGGCAAAGGTTACGGTTGGGGTCTCCTGTTCATTCATCTTTTAATTCTGTTCGTGGCGGTCAAAACAGAACAATAGACAAAGACAATATATAAAGCACCTTAAAAGTCAAAGATAATCAAGATATTGAGTGCTAAGAGCCAAGGATCCGCACCGATGCCCCACAGTGTAAGGCATGAAGCTCACAATTCACTAAGTTGCCGGTGCCAGGACAGGGTGTCTACTGAGTTGGAGAAACAAAAATTATTGACTTTTTGGTGACTTTTTTTGACCACAAAATTCCTTCAGTAAACAGTTGAACATTATATATAGCCTAATTCATAGGCATAATGCACTCACATGCAACATTAAACTTTTAACTAGATGGTGAACGTTAACCTTGTCCTTAGTATAATGGTAAACACAATCAGGCAACTTGAGGCTAGCACATGACATCATAGATAGTGGGTGGCTCGACATTCTATGCGTTCGCGTTGTTACAATCCGCGGGAAGTTCAAACAAAAATATTTTCATGACTTTATGGCCAAAATATTGAAAATTTGTGCCTTTTCAGGGACTTTCATGACCTGTTTTGCAATTAGTAACTTTTCATGACTTTAGTGACTTTCGTGACCCAGTAGACACCTTGCAGGAGGTCCAGGTTCGAACATCAGTTGGTTGCACTGGCGATGGTGTTTATATGTGATTTTATTGTGCTTTTCCCATCTTCTCTCCATACTAATTTTTTTTAAGCTACATTTTTAAGTCCTACCACATTAAACAGGTAATTAACAACCTTGATGTCGAACATATTCATTTAATTAAAAATCCAAGGTGTGTTGCCTATAATAAAAGTGATATGATTTTTTTTAAACCACTCAGACACAAGCTATATGTTTTTTGTTTTTATACTGAGGTTAAACATTCACTTTATGAATTAACTGATACCATGAGCATACAACTTACAAACTAACTTAACCTCAGAACAGTTACAGCCAGTTATCAATTCATTACTGTGAATTAGGTAAGCCCCAAATCAACCAACAATAAATTTTTTAACTGTGCCGAGTACTGAGCACAGACTCTTAGCTCATAAGGTTGATGCGCTACAAACCGATTCAAGCTGTTTGAGGCACCAGTGCAGTGTTCCCAATAACCTTGTCAAGAACTTTATGCCTCAGACAATTATTGAAAGATTCTGGTTTGAATCTTACCAGATTTGGTCTTGATGTTATTCGAAAGGAGGTGAGTATAAATATGCCCTTTCTTGTGTTAATATGCCAGTAAATACCCATAATATCCAGTCTTGCCCACCTTCTTGAGCTCCTCGACGTAGTTGTTCATGGCCTCTTCTCGGGGCATGTTGCCCAGTTTGTTCCATGCGTCCCATTTCATCTTCTTCACCACCTCCCAAAACGCAGGCCTCGCCGCGGTACACGGGCCTTCCGACGCCTGCTAGCTTGAAATAGGCGTAAAACCGTAGCATCAACTCATGTGATGGCTGGTATGAGCCTGTAACCACACAACAGCAATGTTGCAGTTGGTTTAATCTTTGTTTCCTTAAATCTAACAAAGTGAAGATAGCTTGTATCAACGCATACCCAGAAACATTTTGTATTAAATAAGTTAAAATCATATGTGTATGACAAGCACACAATAAAAGTAAAACAAGATAAAATATTCAGGTTGATGAAGCAATAATATCATGGGAGTTAAAACTAATAATTATATGCATACACATATATATATATAAGGGTATTAACTCAATAATTATAGCAATGACTTGGTGTGTCAACATCCCCCAAACACACACGCGCGCGCGCGCACACACACACACACACAAAACCAGTGTTTAACTAACTTTCACCAGTTACATAGGCCTGCCTACCCCTTTAGGGCCCATGGTCTTACCAGCTTACTCCTTCCAGATATTTATAAAATAAAAAGAAAACAAATAGCTATTATTTTTTAAAGATATCTGGATTAATTTATCACACATGTCATAAAAAAATTCCATAATTAATAAAACTCAACCCATTTTGGTGGTCAAATGATCTTAGGCATTGGTTTTGCAATAGACTAGACTGATGATGATGATGAGACGGGTTCAAATACCAGTCAGGGGTATTGAGGGTGGTTTTCCCTAAATGGTTTCCACTTAACCTCTGCAAATGCAAGCACACTTCCTCTTAAATTCAACCTTATTAATCTCTAACACATCAGCATAGTTAATACATATGTTTATAGCTCGAATGGGTAGTATAATATGTGGTGATAAAAGAACTCGGTGGTGTGTCGCATACCCCCTGAAATCCTTTGAGCACCCCTAGTGGTATGAGCCCCACAGTTTGCCATCTTGTGCTGTCTCATGCTCATGAATATTTAAAACCAAGTTTGTATAAACATTTGAGTGAGTCATCATCTTGAAGTTATCTGCAACCGCAGAAAAGGTGTAACTGGTGGCAAAGACCTCAAATGTAATTGTGGTAGTTCAGATCCAAGAAGCTTATGTTTCTATACAGTCAGATATATATTTACCACGAAACAAATCTTTTAAGTCCTGGGTTTGATTTCTTTTTGCAGACATGATTTTAAATTAAATAAGAACTAGGTAAACTGAGGGTTAGTTTTCTAAATAGTTTTGTCTCTTGTTTCATTCAAATTTCGGTACTTTTAATATAAATTCTTGCCTTCTACATCCCTATTTTATTAGCATAGTTAATGTACGCATATAGCCTGATCAGTTACTAAGATGATGTGGTGAAAATAGAAACACTAAATAAGCGAGAGAAGATTTACTATATCAAAAAGCTTGTTTATTATAAATGAGTTTGTGGTTTCCGTATAACCTTAACAGGTAGTAAAAGACGGTGCTAAAAAAAATGTGTGGTTACCTAATTTGATTTGTTTATTTTTTATGTTGAATACAATTTTCCACAGAACTTTACTAGTTTCAAAATATTTGTTGTGGTAGAGTAATAAGGGTTAGAAAAAAAAAGTAGGGCTTGGGCTATTGTCTTTCCTCCTTTGACTGTACAGCTAGCAATGACATTTGCTTGGATCCAGAGATTTTAGAGTATAAGTTTTCAATATTTATTCTATTTTTCATAATTATTTACGATATTTCTAAATTTAAAAACCATCAATGTGTGGAATGGTAATAATTTCTCAAGTAAACACTTATTAAGTTGAATAACATTTATTAAAATAAAAGATGCATTGATAGAGTGTGGTTTGATGCAAGTCTCCTAACTTCCTCCTGATTTTGAAGATGGAATATTAAGAAAGTTAATGTGAACGAAAGTGTGTTACATTGGTTTGGGAATGTTGAGAGAATGAGTTTGGATCAAGAGATGAAGCAAATATACAAAGGTAGAATGTGTGGCTCAAAAGGAAGGAATAGGCCATGTAAGACGTGGCTAAATGTTGTAGATGAATATGTGAAAAAGAGAAACATTAATAGTTTTACTAATAAAAGAGCATCTACGACTCGGTGTATGGATGTTGTTAAAGTGAAGGTAGTAATCAAGGATACGGAAGTGTGGAGAAAATTAGTGAGGATGGATTAAGTACGGAGTAGTTGTTTTTTGAGCTATATGCAGAGAATGGTGTGATTAGGTATGGATGGATGTATGTATGTAATATTAATAAAAATATAACTTTTGAATTGCTCAGTTACTTTTTCATACAATTTAACAGAGAAGATTGACAAGATCTAGCTTTATATTCTGTAAAAGATCATGTGCATGAACTGTTAA